>CM035168.1:92657798-92968734 GCA_020205615.1 Panax quinquefolius
TTACTTTGTACTGGAAGGGTCAATGTCAAAACGCAAGGAGGCACTTTCAACATTCATACAACATGCTGATGGTGAGGCTCCAACCCATAGGTTATATCCACTGACAATTTTTTTTTCTTATTTGACCTTGCTTTAAAGTACTTGTCCTTCTCTCTTTTCCTTGCAGAAACAAATGATATTTTCCTTCTTGCTGCCAAGGTGTGTTGTCTTTCATGTATCAACACTGCTTTTTTGTTTTTCTTAAAATCTATAATTTCTCATGCGGGGGCAAGATTGTATAAATGTGTGTGAAGAGGCATGTTACCGGTGAAATTCATCCCCAAAAAAAACAGAGAGAAGTTTTTGTACTTTTTGTGTGGGAAAAAAAATTCAGGATTTGGTATGCTTTTTAAGAAAGGATAAATATACATAATAACTTATGCAAAGAAGTGCTTCCACAATTGATATGTATTAATTGGATTGGTCATATGTAAACTGAGTTTTTGAGTTTATTTTCAGGCAATTGCTTCAACCATTTTAAAGTACAGGAAGTTGAAAGCAAACCATCGTAAAGAACAAGGTATTTATGCGAATCCTGAACTTTCAGACAATTGTGACTACTCTCTGCTTCTTGAAGCATGGAAGCCTATATCAATGGGATACAAGAGAAGGTACTTCCGAAATACCATCTTTCGATTGCTCCTAGCATACAAAATCTTGACTGGGATTTTGGTGGAAAAAACTTACAGTACATGCTATATTTTGGATATGTATAAAGGTGAAGTGGAAGTTTCTCATTTGGGACTACAACATACTAACTACAAATCATAGCATTAAGGCCCATGAAAATAGGATTCTTGCATCAAATGGGTTCTCTCTTGTAGCTCATAAAACCCTTTCTTGCCATGGCTCAGCCGCTCATGCTCCCAGCGCCTTTATGATGTCGGCATGGCGCCTTCATGCCATGTGGCTGTTGGTTTGTAGTGCGTAGAAAAAGGAATAAAGATTATCTTAATTGATATCTGCAATAAAATAGAACTAAAAGTAGCACCACAGATCCAAATTTCCTTCAAACACTAAAATATTACTAGTGAATTGGGTAGATAATGTTTTCTATATAAAACTTTGGTTTTAATTTATTTATCTACTATGTTTATAAGAAAAATCAATGTTATATTTACCTTGAGGAATGATATGTTAATGGTGTTTTTCAGTAATTTGTGCCTTCTAGTATTTAAAGTAGAATAGACATTTCTGTATTTGTCTCTAGGTGGTGGGATTGCATAGCTTTGCCTGATGATGTCGATTCTTGTGAGGAAGCCACATTCAGAATGCAGATTAGGCAGCTGGCATTCACGGTTAGTCCCTTACAAATAGATGCAAGTGAATATATTACTTTCAACTAATCAGTCTCCTACTGTGTTCATCATACTAACAATCCTTTCTTGTATTTTCATTAAGACTGTTGTTTTGGGATTATGTTACTACTCACTGCTTTCTATCTACAATGATACTCTAACCTAATGATTCTATTTCGAATTTTCCAGTCACTGCAACTCCTAAAGGAAGCTATATTTGACAAGGAATGTGAAATATGTATCCTTGCAAATGCTAATTTAGTTGCAATTCACTCAAATGTTACTAGCTGATTGACTGTTATTCCTTAACTCTTACAAGTATTCTCACTTGAAATCTATGGCAATCTTATTGGCATGTTTGAGTTGAATAACCTGTAAGTATGGCATTATTAACCCTTTATACATTATTTTACACATCAAAGAGTATGAAGAAATCACCATTATGCTTGTAATTACATGATCTAACTCTTGAAGCAAGACCTTATTATGTTCTGCAATTTGTCTCATGTGGCCCACCATGATTTGATGTGGTAAATGATTGTTTGTGATAGTGATTTGGTTGTAGCATCTCCTGTGGAGGATTACTTTTTGTACATAGATGATCTGCCAGACTATGAAAAGGTAAGACAGCATTGTTTGGATGTTGCGAATTATGTTTTAATTGCCTTGAAAGCTATATGTGTTTGCTTTATATTTTGTGCCAGAAAAAGGCTGAGCAAATAACAAGACCTTTTCTGGATGCCCTTGGTGATGACTATTCAGTTTGTTGTCAAGGTATGATCTCATTCCAAATAACCGCACTTTGCAAATTGTGCTTATAAATTCATTTAATCAATTACATTTTAGAAAAAAAATAAAAATAAAAATTACGGCCCTCTGTTTTAACTTTTCAGAGGCTGAGCTATCTCAAAAAACGGAATATGTAACTTCCTATTCATACATAACTAAGAAGAGTTCAAAACTCTATCTTGCATATTACTGAATTACTTCCTTCAGTCAACAAGCAGGGACTCCATTTAAAACTCCTTTTCTCATTGTCTTTAATTTATTTTTCCATTGTAAGAAAGATAAATTTAAAAGATAATGAGATGGACTCGAGTATTGGAACATCAAAGAAGGGAAGGTCACTTGACCAAGATCGAGGGAATAACAAATCAACCCAAACATCTAAAGCAATTATATGCTTTTAGAGTATGTACATATATCCCTGAACATTGCAGTTTACTGCACTGTAATTCAATGCCGAATCTAATTTTCTGAAAACTTTAAGATGAGTTTTGCATAATTTAATATTAGTTTAGATGCTGCTAATAAAATTTTGCCATGATTGCTTTTCTATATTAACAATATCATGCTACTTTTGGTGAATGGATATTCTTGTTATGGGTCACTACGTGTTAAGGTTGCTACTAATTCATATTTCTAGCCCTGCTTTGTATGGGTGCTTATCAACTTTAGCATGCATTTGGTTTGCCTTTCTTCTGCATTTCCCTTTTCTTTAATTTTAATTGTATCATTCAGTCACCTTATTTGCAAAGTTATATATATATATATATATATATATATATATATATATATATATATATATAAATGTATGCATGTATATTTTTTTTCCAGCTTTATTTCTATATTTTATTATAAATATTTAAGAAGAGAGATACTTCAGTGGATAACTTGATTTTTTTTCCTTCTTTTTTTTTCGTTTCAGGCACTGCATTTTTTCCTTTGCAGAGTTGTCTAAACCATTCATGTCTTCCTAACGCAAAAGCGTTTAAGCGAGAAGAGGTATGCTTTTGTCAAATATTATCGCAAAGGTGCTGCTTTTTTTAAAATGTTTTGGAATATGCATATTAAACCACAAAATTCTGACTTATGTTGCATGTTTGATCTTCTAGCTTATTACTTTATGAATCAATCAGTTGCATTCAAAAACTTGTGGGGCAAGCCATGCTTTTGATGATAAGTTGATGCAAAAAATTAAATAAAATGTGTCAAGTTAATGAAAGTTCAAATATCTTTCTTCTACCTGTTTTATATAAGAAACTTGTGCAACATGATGCCTTATCACAATTTTAATTTGTAACTTTTTGAATATATGAGCAACGTTGTATTTTTGCTTTATATCTTAAGCCAAGAAGTCAATTATATCCTTGAGCCTTGAGGCATGTAGATTGTAGAGTTACTCTCCATCAAGAAGTCAAGTTTTACTTTATTTGCACCTGAACATTAGTCTGCAGATGAGACAAAAAATATTCAAATTTAAAACATCCTAAGCACATCAAATTTTATCCATATCCAGTTAAATAGTCCTGGATTAAAAGATCACGAATGGAACTCACACCCATCATATTGAGCTAACAAATTCTGAATACAATCCATTTATTCACGTGAATTAGCACCTGGGAGATCAAGAAATACCCGAACAGGAATTATTTTGTTGTAGCTGGATAAAAACTGATGTCATCTCAATATCCTTTGAATTTTTGGATTCTCTTTTAATGTTAGTTCGTGCAGTGTTTATCCTTCAGATTTTTGGACGGTATAGTGGGGTCAGATAAAGGCAAACATCTTGATCCACAATCCTTATAAATTCATGTCTGATAACCCTGAGCAGGTAAAATACAGGCCCTTCAGGTTTGAAAAGGGTTCTTAGCCACCCAATCCACTCTTGAACTATTGAATGGCCTTTGCATTTGGTTTGGGCCATGCCTCACAGCTAACTAGTGACTTTGTAGTCCCATTTCTAGTCATGGAATATTGCCATATTGGTATTGTAAGGTGTTACCTCGAGATTTAGAAGTGGAGATATGTCAAGTAACAGGTCTGACATATGAACAAATAATGTTGTTTTGATGAACTAACAAGGAACAACTATACTAAAGGTATGATTATGAAGAACCCTTGTTTCCAAAACGAGAGTCAACGAGATTGCTCTTTCATTAACATGATTCTGGCTATTAGGCTACATGTTCATCTTGTAGTTAGTGACAAGGATGCCATAATCGGGCTGGCTACGTGGGGATATTTGCATCACATGCATCATATGCTAGCAGGAATCAAGACAATATTTGACAACACTCTTGCTATGAGGCTTGCGTCTGATTTTTTAGCATTCTATATTTCTATTTTCTTTAAACTTGAATAGAGGGTTGCTTTTTAACTAGTCTTTTCTAATTGGATAACGAGATTGACTACACTAGCAGTAGGACCTCACTCATATTTAATTACATTGCAAGTCTGTTACATTATTGCATACATTCCATTCTTGCTTAACTCATTTAAAGTCTTTTCTTATTGGATAATGAGATTGACTACACTAGCAGTAGGGCCGCACTCATATTTAACTACATTGTAAGTCTGTTGCATTATTACATACGTTAACTCATTTTCTTGTAGTCGCAGAAGCTTGCTAACTCAAACCCCAAGAAAATTTGGTCCGTCATATTGTAGCATCCTCTTAGTTCATAATCATCTTTGGAAGAAAGGAGAATATATTCTTGTAGTCAAAAGTAGGAGGTATTGGTCGTTTAGTATGCAAACTTTGTATGAAGCTAAAAAGGGAGAATGTAGATAGTGACGGTTCATGGTAAATCTAAAATTTTGTAAAGAGATCAATGTTGTTATCAGAAGATCAATGTGCTAAGCTAATCCTTACTCCACATATATTCCTAATTTTTCTGCTTCATTTTGATAGTTAGACACTTCTACAGAAAGAATTACCACATCAATGTCACTCGGTAGTTTATATTATGTATCAATATAGTAGAGATCAGTTTCTTCTCATCTTCAACTCTTGTTCTGAATTTTTATTTTTTTTATTTTTCCTTTCTTTTGGCTCTGGATTGCAGGACAGGGATGGGCAAGCAACTATAATTGCTCTCAGGCCCATTTGCAAAGGAGAAGAGGTAATTCCTTGTTCTAAATTTCTGAATTTCTCTAGTTCCAACTCTTATCAGAGTAAAATGCGTATGTCAGTAGTAAGTATCACTTCCAACATCTTGTACTTTTTCAAACTCCAGGTAACCATATCATATATAGACGAGGATCTTTCTTATGAAGAGAGACAATCATCACTTGCAGATTATGGTTTCAGATGCAGATGCCCCAAATGTTTAGAGGAAGAACCATATAACCAATGATTCAAACTACTCCTGAAAATCAAGTCTACACTAACGCTTGGTTTCCCATATGAAGCCAAGATTCACTTTTTCCAATGAATTTTGCAATTATATTTTTACCAAGTAAACATTTTGATGGTTAAAAATCTTATTTAAGAAATTGCTCTTAAATTCTTATGTGTACTTTGTTCTTGGGTATTATTTTCTGACCATACTGTAAGCCACTTGCCTGTATTGAAAAAGGTTTGGGAGACTCGATTACTAGAAAGGGCCCTTGTTTTTATCTTCTCTTTTCACCTCCCATACTTGTTAATGGTCTAAATATGACCAGAAAAACCCTGAACAAGTTTATCCTCAAAATTAAATAAATAAATAAAATGTTGTAGATAGTCTTGAGTCTTAACCATCAATTCGATTTATAGGTACGGATTTTTATATAGACTAGTGGATGATAAATACTTCACAACTCAACTACCAAAATTCCAGCTTTAATCAATGGCAAAAAAAAAAAAAAAAATTGCATCAAAACAGAAAGCTTAAAATGCTAATGTACAATATATTTTGCAAGTTAAGAAAATCAGTATTTATGTTTTCTACTAAATGAGTCTCATTTGCAAAAAATAAAAAATAAAAAATCAACAATAAAGAGATCTTTTGGCAATAATATAAAGGGTAATGATCAATAACATATATTTGTTATGAATTAAAAATAGACATACATCACTACCTCTATCGTTCAATAAAGAAACTAACGAACCATATTAAAACTAAAAAATTCAAGTCCGCTACTAATATTAGCGAATGACAATACTTTTCTCAATTGCATGTCATCCACTGTTATTAAAAACGAACAACACCCGTTGTCCGCTACTAATAATAACGGATATAACCTGTCGTCCACTAATAATAATATAAAGGGTAATGATCAATAATATTTGTTATGGATTAAAAATAAGTATACACCACCACCTCTATCGTTCAATACAGAAACTAACGAACCATATTAGAACTAAAAAATTCAGGTCCGCTACTAATATTAACGAATGACAATACTATTCTCAATTGCATGCCATCCACTGTTATTAAAAACAAACGACACTCGTCATCCGCTACTATTAGTAACGAACGACACCCGTTTTCCGCTACTAATAATAACGGATATAATCTGTCGTCCACTATTATTACTAGTAAGCGTAAACTGTTATTAGTAACGGATAATTCTAATCTCGGCCATTCTTGTATTGGACGTTACTAATAGTATTTATTCATAAAATGACATCTTTCATCATTTTAATTTTACTATATTGTAACATAACTAAATTAATAACTTATTATTTTTAAAAATAAACATGAAACAAAAATATCTACATTAATTAATTGTCTCACATTTACGTCCGAAGACTAATGACCCAACTCCATAATATCTAATCCAGCAAGCCATTAAGTAACAAAAATTAATTCCTTGATCTAAATTAAATCATACCATCCATAGAACCCTACAAATTTACAAATTAAGTTAATACTCACGAACTCTACTTGTTATGGAGCAAAATCTATAGGGAGATATACTAGATGAAATGTACTGCAGCTACAACTATAAGCATAAAAAATTATTGATATTAATCCACTGTCTCCTTAAATTATATCCCCACATACACAGTCTCCTCTTCCAGACCATCCACATCCACATTCTCAGTACCGTCTCCCTGATACTGCAAGCATTGCAAAATAATCATTTCAGACAAGAAGTAGAAACAATGTAGCATAAGAACATAATTTTTTAACAGTAGCAGGTTTACTTTGTGTTATACATAAATCACCATTTACGAAATTCAAGTAACAATAGATGTTCAGAATTAAAAGCTGAAGCTATTGAAGTGTGAAGCAAAGCTGCCTATCAGATATACGATAGTCATCCCTGAGACTCTATGATCATTATTTGAACTGACCTGCAAATAAGCATGTTGAGATACAGGAGGTGGTGGTGGTGGCAGTGCAAATGGCAACCGCCGGACCTCATTTGCAACTCCTTTCTCAACTCTTGCAGAAGAATTTCCAACCACCTCAAACTTTTCATCCATTTCAACTACTTCGACAACTTCATCCACAGAATGAGCAACCATGCTGGTTGAGGGCAACGGAAAGCCTAATTCGGACACCTTCAACTGCACATTTTAGCAGAAAGCTCTCAGCTATTTCCCACAAATAAATGCAAGAAAACAAACAAATAAGCACACACTTTCCAAAAATGGTGCAGCCTCAGATATAGGCCTCCCCTCCCACTTTTGAACTCGAGGGAAGGCTACTCAGAATCAGCTCCTCATTCCCACTAAAAATACATAGCTAAGGGTGACATCTTAGTCCACCAGATAAGAAGCTATTTCCCACAAATAAGAAAACAAATAAATAAGTTCACACAGCCTCAGATGTCCGCCTCCCCTCTCGCTTTTTGGGCTCACAAGTAGGCTACTTAGAATCAGCTCCTCATTACCACTAAAAAAACGTAGCTAAGGGTGATATCTTTGATCACCAGAAGACAATTTTTCATACACTAAAACATCAAGTATCTCTAAGAATCAGAACCTTAAAATTACATAATTTTGTAACAAAGAGCACATCTTCTCAATAATGAAAGTTTGGAAAAACTCTCTCACCTTCAGACCCTTGCCCTGACACAATTTTAATTTGGGTTCTATATGGTAGACATAATAAACTGTTGACATGAGACTTATAATACACATTCTTGGCATACCTTGCAATGTAACAATCATGTTTGAGTTGATAATATAAATGTTTTCCATTAAGGAATCTGGAATTGCTACACTCTTTAATCAATAAGCATGATTTATTTTTCTAGGAATTGGGAGTGCTATTGATACCAGCTCTAGCCCCCTTCGAGCCTCACCTAACCTAGGCAACAAAAAAATTCCTCTAGAAAATTAGGCGGGGTTTAAGCGGAGAGAGATTTTATTTATTTTAATAACTATTCAAACCACCCAAACCAGATCTTGATATATTTATTTTTTTAATGATTTACCATATTCATAATGCAGGTCGTAGCATATCAAATCATAACAAGAAGTAAACAATATCAAGACAAAATGAATAATTTTATTATAGTCATAATTTTTTGAACTTGTACCAACTTCAAATTATATAAATGATGATACATTTGTAATATTTAGTTTAATTTAATATAATTCTTAAATTTATGTTTAGTTTATAAATTTTAATATTGAATTGAATTTTGAAATTTTAAATTTTATTATTTAATAGCAATCTTGTTTATGAATAAAACTAATACGTTAAAGATATGTATGAACTTTGAACAATTACTTGTTTGTGTTTGAATTTTGACATTGGCAATATAGATATGTGTTTGAACTTTAAGCAAATGCCTTTAATATCTTTATTATAGATTATTTTGTTTTATATTATTGTTTTGTTTAGATAAATGTAAGATAAAATATTAAAATTGGCTTAAAATAAGAAATCTCGCCTAGCCCCCCTAGGCGCTAGGCCTCACCCGCATAGCGCCATTTAGAACATTGATTTATACATAACTAGCTGCAAGCACTTCAAATGTTGTGTAAAAGAAAATTGATAATTTGTTGATCATTGCTATTTTATTCTACACTGTCTGCAACTCATGCAAAAGTTATTATGTGGCCATGCTCTTAAAGCAATGCTGTCACCCAAATAATGCAGGTGCCCGAAGAAAAACAAAAGAATAGAAAAAGGCACCTTATCATCTAAAGGAATATCAGTAGTAGGCTTCTTTCCTCGTTTAATTTTGCCTTCATTTGACATGGGTCTCCAACCATTGTTTCTGTTCACCTTTACAGTAGCTTCCTTGTTATTATTAAGTTGAGCATGATGCACATCCCTACATAAAAGCTTCTCCGATCTGAATGTTTCCGGCATTAATCCTTCTCCTTTTGCTGGAGTTGCTGGTAAAAACAATCAGCACTAAAAGATGAACAACCACAGTGCCAGCCAAGCCTTTAAAAATGGCATGATAATTAATGCATGTTAACAGACGAGCAATGAAATAGAACCATTAACTACATTATGATATTTAAGGGATTTTAGTACCTACATGAAAATTAATTTAGACTATTGTTAAATATATATATATATATATATATATATATATATATATATATGACATGTTAGATCATCTCTACAGCAACTTGACAATCTTCATATATCACATGACCCTTCATAGGATAATTTAGTCACTGAATGCATTGAAAGAAAAATGAAAATGAGAAAGGAGACGAAGGTGGAAGTAGGATACTTGGAATAAACTTATTAGATTAAATAAAAATGTGCATCATCAATGAGAATTGCTCATATAAGAAAAATTAGCATGCTTGCAAGGAAAATTTTAAGATCTCACAATTACAGCTGTATTAACTACTTCATACTACTATTTCCATCAAACCACCAGCATTCCCTTTGACATTCAAACTTAAGATTTCATGTTACCAGCTTTCATACTCAAGGTTTCATGTTACCAAACTTGAGAGTCAACTACACTTTCATTCACCCGTTCTTCTACACACATCGAGAAACTTAAATGCAGGCCCTGTCCTATGTAGAATATTTATACCCTAAAACAAGAATTTTGGAGTTCATATGTTGAAACATCTACTGCTTATGAAGAAAAGTCACCAATACATACACAGGGTAGTATTTTCCAAGTCCAAACATTTTCTACATAGTAAATTAATAACTTTGGAAAACATGATCAATTATTTCATTTATGTTACCTTGTTTTAATTGGTCATCCCCTTCAGCCACCTGAATCCGTTGTCTTTTCTTGCTTGGAGAAGCAATCTTATGCAGTTCAGTCCAGGAACTCATTACATGATTAGGAACAGTATCTCCACTTAAAATGCTGACACTTGCGTTCTCTTCATTGGTGCCAGGTTTAGCAGCATCTGAACCAAGCTGGTCCCCCAGCTTTTGCAGCTGAGCTTGTGACCTACAAATTCAATCAATATTGAAAAAATAAAACAAAATATAGACTCCAAATTATCATGTTGAAGAATTCAAAGAAGACTACAAACTCAACAAACAGAAAGAACCTTGACAGGAGAGAGAAATAAAAAAATGAAATTGATACTTCCACAAAGGAAATTGAAATTTCCACAAGGTTTCAATCACATGACTGTGGGTCCCATTTACTATTCATGTGAGGGGAGTCTTGTGGAAATATCAATTCCCTAAAATAAATATAAATAGATAAATAAAAGAAAAAGAAACTTGCCTCAAAAGTTCTTCTTGTATACGTGAGTGGCAATTATATGCTTTGATGAACTTCTTAGTTTTCGATACAATCCTGATACTTTATTATTAGTAGACAACCAAGATAGAGTGACAGAAGAATAGCTCATTTGCAAACACACTCCAACAAAAAATATTATGTGCAAGTATTAGAAAAACTGTACAACTACAATCATAATTTTAAAAGATACCTTTTACATTCATCTTTCTCTTTGCACAATTGGATCTCTAGCTCTTGAATTCTCGAAGTTAGAGTATCTGCTTCTTGAGCCCTCTCTCCCAGGTAGATCTTTGAACAATCATGAAAAGAAAGTAAGAAACTATGCCTCGGCATTTAAAGGAACCAATATTAAGATGTGTATGAATATATACACCACAAAGACATGAATCATTTGAAAGAGAAACAAAATCAATATATATTCTAGGCGTTGTCTCAATGTTGATCCAGCACTAAAGATTTCCATACTGTATTAATTCCTGTTTCCAATGAGCATAAAAGCTCCAAGGCGATAATAAATGTAACTAACCTCCAGTTGAGTTTTGTGGTCCTCCAGCATGTTGATCTCAGACTGTACATGCCTTAACTGCACATAGTTTCAAAAGGAAAAAATAAGCAAGGAAATATTGCAGGAGAAGATCCCAAACCACTCGTATGAAAGCTTGTTCAAAAGGCCAAAGTGTTTGAACCTGCTCATCAAAAATATCTTTAGAATCTGAAGATGTGGTCTTCATGTCTTTGACTTCATGTTCTTCACCATTTGAGAATTTCAAACTTCCTGAAAAATCACTTTGGGAATCCAAATGTCTCTTCCTGTGTTTCCTGTTGCTACAAACTTTATAGTGTGATGATTTCACGTGTATAATAAAGAGAGCAAAATCTAACAAGTCAAGCTACAAGGACTAAAAAAACTAAAATAGATCAATATTTATTTTTCCGAAAGGAATGAGATTCTTGAATTGAAGATTAGTTGGGGCTCAGGACATAGACAGCTACATATTTCTAATCAAACAACTACATTTACGTTGATTCGTGGGGGAACATCTAATCATTCTCATTTGAAATATCTTCTATGGGTGGAGAAGATATAAAAGAAGCAGCAAAGTCAGCCACACCATGTACAGTTTTCAAAGTTGACCTTTTAAATGGTGGAGTCGGATTGTAGGCCTGAATCTTGTAATTCATCAATTATGCAGTTCACTAATTCTTTTAATAATTTAATGAATGCATAATTATTCAGTATTATTATTATTTGGTCATTAAGTATGTTTGGTGCCCACACATACTTGGTCACTACTCAACTAGTAGCCTATATATAAGGCTTTAGTACTCTTTGTAATAATATAACAACAATACTCAATACATCTATTTTATCTCTAACATGATATCAAAGCTAGTTTGATAAGGCCAACTAGAAGTCTTGCTTCCGCTGGGTATCTTTTCTTCTTGCATTTCTTTTTCTGTGTTTTTTAGAGAACAAAATAAAAATCCATATTCCATGCTCGTTTGTTTTTGTGGTGAAACAAAAATGGTTTGTCCTTCGTACTTATTTCTTTCCTTGAATATGTATACAGATGGTTGACTGGAAAGTAAAGATTTCATGGGGCCGAGATTTCAGGAAGGAGTGTCTCCTTCAATTTTTTGGGAGGTTAGAGACTCCTCCGTTGTTGGGGAAGGCAAGGAGTCCTTCGTAGTTGTTTTTGAAGGATAGAGAGTCCTTCACATTTTATGGGAGACGAGTATTCTCTGTTATTGACATGATATCCTAGAAAAGTGGATGTGTGAAGTTATATACCGAGGGTGAGAAATCTAACTTTGGACGTAAAAACAATCAATCTTTTTCTATGCAAATTGAAGACGGCCTCAATCTTCGTAGTTGGTTTGAGTGTTTTATTTTTAAGATTATGTTATGTAACAAGTTATAAGTGGTGATATAAGACTTCCAACTTGAGGGGGAGTATTAGAATATATTATTATTAGGCAAAGTGTCCTTTGTAGTTATTTTTGAGTCTTTTAATTTGTTATGTAACAAGTTGCAAGTCATGATATAAGACTTCCAACTTGAGGGGGAATATTAAAGCATATTATTATTATTACTTGGTCACCAGGTATGCTTGATGCCCACGCATACTTGATCACTACTCAACTAATAGCTTATATATAAGGTTTCAGCACTCTTTGTAATAATATAACAACAATATTCAATACATCTATTTTATTTCTAACAGTAATAAAGATTTTTATCTTGAGACAGAGGGAGTAATACATTGTGAAGCTTTGTAATTGTTGCAAGTATGGCATCTGCCCGAATCCACCCCACCCCCCATCCCCAACAAAAAAAGAGTAGAAAAACAAATTCATTCTTTTAATAAATTTCTCATCATAATCCGGAAGGAATTGCAATCTTAGAAAATAATAACCATCTTTAGTATCAACAACGCATATCACTGCCAACAACTAACATCTACACTATCGAAGAACAATTGTTAACATCAGTTAATTAGTTTGTTAGTTTCATGAGCCAAGTCAGCCATAGTTTTCAAAATGTGGAATGATTCCGTGTTGGGCACTTTTGTGGCCGTCAAATTGGAGCTTAGACTCCACGTAACAATCATAATATAGTGGTAAGTCTAAAGCTGAGGGGTTTTAATCTTGACTAGAATGTCTTAAGCAGAATATATAGTATAAATGCTGCACATCAATCAAATAAGATGTGGACTGTGGAGACCACCCCCAAACACTTCCTTTTCTTCCCCTACCCCTTTCATTCACATAGTCGTGCACCGCTTAAAGTTAAAATGTATAAAGATGGAGGACCTCATAATAGTGTAAATATATGAAATAGCAAACATGGATCATTTAGCAACCAGTTTTCAATATAAATTTAAAATTATACTGCAATAAGATAAGAATAAAGTAGGAACAATGCCAATAACAAATAAAGAATAAATAATTTTATTATATTACCTTCTTTTCTCCAGAGATCTAGAGGGACTATATCCTGTAAATAAGAGAGAAATAAATTGACATAGAAAAACAAGAAAGACCAGATTTTACTCAAAACACAAAAAGAAAATAGAGCAATAAAAATATCCTCAATTAATTTATTGTTGTAAATATATTTGTAACCATTATAAGGAAAAGACACAGATCATCAGACAAAATATTCAAACAACAGAATAAGGCTCCACTAATCCTCAAGAACTCAAAGTGAAAAAGAAAAACTTGTACTGATAACTAGAGAATTACAACATATATTACAATAATAATGAGCCCAATGATATCAGTAACCACAGTTGAAAGAGAAGAACAAACAAAACAAGACGCAATTCTGACCTTGAGATATCCGTCGGACTCTTGCATCTCTGCCGAGTGAATACCTATGTACTGGTGAACGCCTTCTCCCAATCGTATCTCTCAAGTCACCACCTCGATAATCTTGCCTTCCTGCAATGCAAAATACGATTCTAGTAGAATGGACAACACCAGCCACTTAACCATAATGTCGAGAACAAGCAGATGGATAACAATGAAGCTAAGCTTACCATTACATGGAACAACATGAGTAACATAATAATGAACAGTTATATTGTCTTGTTGCATGTTCCAAAGAGGCCATAGAAATTACAGCTCACATAATGAATAGAATTAGATATACCCATGTTTGAGCTTATAACAATGAGAAAACAACCAGTATATCCTAGAAGCAACTGAAGAAATATAGTAGACATCCTTCTCTTCCATAGCAATAAGAATACAACGAAATCTGAATGGTAGGGATTTTTCCTTGATGACATATCGAAATAAGCATAATCCACACGATATAGAATGAATTTGCCTGTTCTGATCCAATAGTTTACTTGCAATCTCATATTCAAGAAGAGTGATAGAGAAGGAATTTATATGATTATTTGATTCGCCCAGATTGTGGTCTACATAAGAAAGAAACTGACCCGCAAACATACTTTGAATCCTCACAGAAGTGCTGTTTCATAGGTGCATTAGGATAAACCAAGATTGACTTTGCCGATAGACAACAGCACATATAGCATTAAGTAAACCAACCAGCACAATCCATTCTGGTTGATACAGAAATGCTACACATCAGTATACATCCCCAGATTGTATATTTACAAATATACTCAGAACTGCTGATATAATATCATCCCTCAACATGATGCTTGAGCGTGACAATATCCCCAATAAGCAATAAGTAACTTCAGGGTTTGGCCCAGTTAAATCCACATATGGGCAGTGTTATGCTCTGACTTATTTGGAACTTGGAAGTTAAGAGAAGTAAAAACATCAGAGAATACAGAACCTAGATCCCAAAGTGATTTGGCAGGCAATTAAACATCAGGGTGATTGAAGATTAATAAGGGTAGATATATAGAAAATTTATTGCAAAGAGCATGTAAGGAACAACACATTAAATGGCAGGTCTCCTCGAAAGTGAATATACTTGAATTATAGAGAAAAAGCTATATCTTGTTAAAATAAATGAAGTATTATGGTTTTACATCCATTTACTTTTTCATTCTGAAATTTCCACTCCCTTTATTCCATAAATTTTGTTAGTCACCCAAAAAAATTCAATTGACTATCTTCAACAATACTTTCATGGAAACAACTACACTGAAATGTAATGGAAAATAAGTGTTGCATAGATATAGCCCATAAAATTCTTTGTGTAGGCAATAGTCAGTAGATATGACCAACAACGAATAAGCATTGAGATGGACAAAAATAAAAAGAACAAATTTAACATATATAAACAAGAATTGATCTTATCCCATAGAAAACCACAAACTAATTAACATTTAAAACAGTCAAAAGCAAAGATCTCTAGAACTACACAATGTATGCTCATGTCATATTAGAAATATTAACTGCACATGAAAATGTTTAAACCAGCAATATGAAAAAGTCAGAATTATTTTTTTTATGGGTCTTTGCAACAGCAGCTCTTGATATGTAACAAATTCGACCACCATTCTCCGATCTTAACGACAAATACTAGGATGAATTTTATAAATGGGTTCGAATTAATTCTAATATCAACATAAATCCACAAGGACCAGCTATTACAACTTAAAAATAAGAACTTTAAGAAAGTAAACAACCCATAAGCCAAACTCATGCTTCATTTAAACACGGGAAATATGGGGGAATTGTGTTGATTATGCAGCTTTTACACATTCCTATATCTTTTTCTCTACATTTCAGGCCTCCATATAGAAACAATACACAAACATAGACTTGTGCATAAATTCATGATACCAAGTGCAATGAATTACAAAACAAACAAGCGAAAAGTATATCATTAGCAAACTTGAACTAAAAAAGTATTGTTGTTTGTTCTTATCGCCCGGGCATAAAACACATGCGAATGAAAAGGCAAATTCATTATTACCATTGAAGGGTTTAGAAGATCGTCGAAGCTCAGCATCACCATGGGCAAACGAGCAAGTCTGACGAGGACAATGACCTTTCTTAAATAGTTGACATAGCTTCGTCTTGAAAAGCTTTCGTTCCACCATTGTAGATGTGTAAATAGATGTAGATGCTTGTATGTATACTCTCCGAAGGAGATTAATTAGCTGTATATGGACTGGTCAGAATTCGAATAAAAAGTCCTCTGATTGTTATTCTAATTCTAGGAAAGGTACTCTTGACGATTTGGAGCTCAAAAACCCTAAATTGCAGGGGAATCTGGGTAGTTATGGAAATATTTTAATGACTTATAAATGATAATGGGCCCCATAGAGTCTGGTTTGTGTTTTTTTTTTTGGATTAATTACATATATTAGTACATTTTAAAAAATAATTACAAAAATAAAACACCCATAAAATAATTACAAAAATATTACACTTTTTAATTTTATTTACAATATTATATTAATTATGAGTCCTTAATTAAAGGGATTAATAATATTAATGGGCGTGTTTTTTTAAAATGCGTGATAACCGCCTAATATTATGCATGTAGGACTCTTCGTTTCAGTATAATTCCTTTACTGCTTTGAAACCTCTTTTCTCTCTCATTCCGTCTTTCAGCCTCTATCTCTTTCATTCGTGTTTCAGTATTCTTCATTGTTTGTTATCGAAGTTCATAGCCATTTCGTTTTCGATTACGTGTTCGATTCTGCGTTACGTATTACGTGTTACGTGTTCATAGCCATTTCGTTCTGTGTTTCGTTCTGTGTTCATAGCCATTTCGTTCATAGCCATTTCGTTCTGTGTTCTGTGTTCTCTTTCATTCTGGTGTGGGTTTGTGTTATTTTTTATGTTTTGTATATAATGGTCGATACAAAGAAGAAGGATGGGAAGAGGAAGAGAATATCGGAGCGTGAGTCCTGCAAGGGCGAGAAGAAGTTTCTTTGTGGATAGGAAGGGAAGGAAAAGGATGCATGTCGAAAATCGAGTAAGAATGAAAATAAATTTGGTGATACTGCGGTGATATCAAGCATTCTCAAGTGCGATTAGATTCGAGCTTGACATTCCGTAGTTAAGGCCAAAGGTCAAGTGTTTATCCGAATATAATTCCAACACGGAGAAATTTAAAGGTGTGTTATTTTAATTTACTTATGGTTACCATCATAGAATTATTTAGTTACTTATTAGTATGTATTTGGTTATTGTGATATTATATTCTTGTGTTACTTTTATGGGTTGGTTACTTATTAGTATGTATTTAGTTCTTTGTGATATTATATTACTATGTTACTTTTATGGGTTGGTTACTTATTAGTATGTATTTAGTTCTTGTGAATTTTTATTAGTATGTATTTGGTTAATGTAAAATAATAATTATTTGGTTACTTTTTTTATGTATTTAGTCTTTGTAAACTTTTAATGTTTTGGTTACTTATTAGTATGTTTGTGGTTCTTGTCATTTTATAGTTTAGTTCTTTGTTATATCGATTTTGGTTATCATTAGTATTACAGTTTTATTCTTATTTTGTATTTTTATGCTTAATATGTTTTTGCACGATATCATGTTTTAATAAATTGAGTTTAGTGTATAGGTTGTTTATGTAATGGTTACCATTAAAAGATGGTTTGAGTACCATCATAGAATTATTTGGTTACTTATTAGTATGTATTTAGTTCTTGTGATATTATATTCTTGTGTTACTTTTATGGGTTGGTTACTTATTAGTATGTATTTGGTTCTTGTGATATTATATTCTTTGTGTTACTTTTATGGGTTGGTTACTTATTAGTATGTATTTAGTCATTGTGAATTTTTATTAGTTTGATTCTTTGTTATATCGATTTTGGTTATTATTCGTATTACAGTTTTGTTACTATTTTGTATTTTTATGCTTAATATGTTTTTACACGATATACATGTTTTAATAAATTGAGTTTAGTGTATAGGTTGTTTATGTAATGGTTACCATTAAAAGATGGTTTGAGTACCATCATAGAATTATTTGGTTACTTATTAGTATGTATTTGGTTCTTTGTGATATTATATTCTTTGTTACTTTTATGGGTTGGTTACTTATTAGTATGTATTTGTTATTGTGATATTATATTATTTGTGTTACTTTTATGGGTTAGTTACTTATTAGTATGTATTTAGTTCTTTGTGAATTTTTATTAGTATGTATTTGGCTCTTGTAAACTTTTAATGTTTTGGTTACTTATTAGTATGTTTGTGGTTATTGTGATTTTATAGTTTAGTTCTTTGTTATATCATATTTTGTTCTTGTCATATTACAATTTTGTTACTATTTTGTATTTTTATGCTTAATATATTTTTTGCCTAGTATACATGTTTTAATAAATTGAGTTTAGTGTATAGGTTATTTATGTATTGGTTACCATTAAAAGATGGTTTGGGTACCATCATAGAATTATTTTGTTACTTGTTAGTATGTATTTAGTTCTTGTGATATTATTTTCTTGTGTTACTTTTATGGGTTGGTTACTTATTAGTATGTATTTAGTTCTTTGTGATATTATATTGTGTTACTTTTATGGTTTGGTTACTTATTAGTATGTATTTGGTTATTGTGAATTTTTATTAGTATGTATTTAGTTCTTTGTAAAATAATAATTATTTGGTTACTTATTTTATGTATTTGGTTTCGTAAACTTTTAATGTTTTGGTTACTTATTAGTATGTTTGTGGTTCTTTGTCATTTTATAGTTTAGTTCTTGTTATATCGATTTTAGTTCTTTGTCGTATATTACGTTTTGTTACTTATTTTGTATTTTTATGCTTAATATGTTTATGTATTGGTTACCATTAAAAGATGGTTTGGGTACCATCATAGAATTATTTGGTTACTTGTTAGTATGTATTTAGTTCTTTGTGATATTATATTACCGTATTCTTGTTATGGGTTGGTTACTTATTAGTATGTATTTGAGTTCTTGTGATATTATATTCTTGTGTTACTTTTATGGGTTGGTTACTTATTAGTATGTATTTAGTTCTTGTGAATTTTTATTAGTGTGTATTTAGTTCTTTGTAAAATAATAATTATTTGGTTACTTATTTTATGTATTTTGTCATTTGTAAACTTTTAATGTTTTGGTTACTTATTAGTATGTTTGTAGTTCTTGTCATTTTATAGTTTAGTTCTTGTTATATCGATTTTGGTTAATGCTATATTACGGTTTTGTTACTATTTTGTATTTTTTATGCTTAATATGTTTTTCCTAGTATCATGTTTTAATAAATTGAGTTTAGTGTATAGGTTGTTTATGTATTGGTTACCATTAAAAGATGGTTTGGGTACCATCATAGAATTATTTGGTTACTTGTTAGTATGTATTTTGTTTCTTTGGATTTAGTGTATAACACTATTTTTTGTATAAATTTTGTTATATTGGTTACTAATATCATTCAATTATGGTTTTGTGTATTTACTGGTTATGGGATCTTTACTATGAGGAATGCAATAGAAAATTCTTTGGAAAAGTAATATATTGGTGTGACATGGATGTCCCCATAATTATTGCCAAGAAATTGAATGAAAGTCATTTGGAGAAGTTTAGGCAACATGTTTTGGAAATTTTTGGAGTTTGGTAAGCATCAAATGTATTCACTGATTATTCACCATGCTCTTGTAAGGAGGTTCATCAAAGGGATGATGGTGAGATGTGGTTTTTGTTTGGGGAGAAAAGGGTTAGGTTTTGATTTGCTGAGTTTTATGTCGATTTACGGGTTGAGATGGCAATGATGATGATATAAGTGCATATAAAGGTGTCAAAATCGATTATTGAAAAATATTTTGGGGCGAAGTTGTTACTCGTAGTAGTATAGGTAGGATATTAGGAAGGTAGTTTTGATAGCGATGATGAGGCTATTAGGATGTCATTGATTTTTTGGTGTTTAATTTTATTCTTTCAACAGTTTCTGAAAATTTTGTTGATGGGGCAATGGTCAATTTTTTATGTTATGGTGATGTTAGCAGTTTTCCTTGGGGGAAAGTTGCATTTGAAATGACAAAGTACTCTTTGTCAAATGCTTTGAAAGGCGTATAAAGAAAGGAAGGAGTGGTGGTTCAACATATAATTTCTACAAAGACCATTATATTAAATTGTATAAGTTGAATGGTCTTCCATATGTATTTCAAGTATTTATGTTTGAAACCATTTCAACTTTCAAAGCTTGCGGTATATGCAATCTGACGAGCATCTGTCGGATGTCCGTTTATGTAGATGGAAGGAGCTAGTGAAGCCCCCTTCAAATGACAAGTTGAATGATCGGTATTTTGTTACGGGACGGTGTATGCGATTGTATTACTAAGAATGCAATTTGTTACCTTTAGTTAATTATTTCGTTCTTGATTATTTTTGTGAAGTTTACTATTAACATAGTAGTTAGTTACCTTTATATACTAATTGATTCTTGATTATATTATGTGTATGTTAACAATAAAAATGTTGTTGGTTACTAGAACATATAAAGTTTGGTTACCTTTATACATTTAGTTGGTTCTTGATTTATATATATTTGGTTACCAAAGTATATATGTTTTGTTTTCTTGATTATGTTTTATGATTCTTTATTTTATCTTTTTGTTATTGTAATTTTATAATGTTTGTCGGATGTTATCTTTGAAGTGTACTTATTGTTTTTTAAATTTGAGGGTAAAAAGTTTGATTCCCACGATCGAGGAGAATGAGCGACTTGATTTGGGCGGGTTTCACTTTTTCAATGGGAAGGATCTTGACAAAAAAAGGTGAAGGATGACAACATTGGATTTGATATATCGGTCATTAAAGATGCTGATTGATACACTAAGTTACGGTAGTTGGAGAAAAAAGTTTTTGAAATTAAGAAAGACGTTATAAAATTGCGGGCTGATATTAAGGATGAGATGCAGATTTTATACGTTCAGATATGCAGAGACTTTAGGTTAATTATTAGAGATGAGTTACGCGGGTTCAAAGATGGTGGGGTTAAAGAAGTTGATAGTGATTATGATGATGATTCTGATTCTGATTCTGATGAGGGTGGTGATGCTGATGATGATGATGAAGCCGATGATTATGATGAAACTGATGATGTTGTTGATCAACATGCTGGTGAGGTTGGTGATGATGGTTTGAAAGCTGATGAGGTTGGTGATGATGGTTTGAAAGATGATGAGAAGAAGGATGAATTTGTAAATGAAGTTGGAAATGAAGGTGATGATGTTATGCTTGAAGACCGTCATGTTGTTGAGGATGTTATGGATGTTATGGTTGAAAACCGTCATGTTATTGAGGATGTTGTTGAGGATGTTATGGTTGAAGCCCGTCATTTTGTTGAAGATGTTGTTGAGGATGTTGGTGATGTGTCAGATTTTGTTAAGAAGAAGGATGGTAATGAATCTGATTATGGTAATGAAGTTGAACTTGATGGTATGGTTGAAGAACATCATGAAATAATAAGTAATGTTGTTCAAGAAATTGTCGAGGTTAGAATTTTTTGTTTGTTTTGTTTTGTGTTAGATGTCTTTTTTTCATTTTTTAAAGATCAATTGATTGTTTTGTATTTTGAGCAATTTATTAGAATGATGTTGACATGCTGACTTTTGACATTTTAAGCCAATGTACGGGGAAAGAAATTGTTGTTTATGTTGCTGCTGAGGTTAGTGTTATTACGACATGCCAACTTTTTTTTTTTACATGCTTTAGGTTTTGGTTACTGTTTTACCATTACATGCTTAAGGTTTTGGTTATTGTTTCAATTTTACTCAGTATCCAACTCATAAATATATAGTAACCATTATAATGTTTCATAGTAACCAAAAGAGCATTAGTTAGTAACAAGTATAATGTTTTATAGTAACCAATAATGCATTAGACAGTAACTAATATAGCGATAAAGATATAATATTACCAATACATAATTAGTTAGTAACAAGTATAATGTTTCATAGTAACCATTACTGACATTAGACGATAACCAATCAACAATGATTTTTATGTGAAAATATAATTGTTTTCGTTAAATTTTTACATCATTTGTAAAAGGAGAAAAAGTTTGAGGCGGAAAGCAAATCTGTATTGGATGAGATGGTTACGACTACCCGGATATATAGTCTAGTGTGATGAATGGAGAAAAGCGTCGATAGAGTTAAGTAAGCGGACACTGTGCGTGAACATTTAAAAAGTCTTTGTTCTCTGGTCTCCATATCTGAGGAACATTTGGGTCTATTTGGGTTATCGTCTAATGCATCGGGTGCTAGTCAAAGAGTTGCTGTTATTTCTGCATTTTCCAAGGTTTGCATGAATATGGATATTCCGTCCAAATTTGAAGAGGCGTTGTTTGAACAGTGGTTTAAAATAGGACTTAACAACAGGAAAAGGTTTGTTTTTCTTCGTTAACAATGTTATAGTTTTTTTATGAAACAAATAAATTTGCTTTTGGGTAGTGTGTATATTAACATGGTGATTGTTAATGTCAACGTGTATACTAATATGTTTTTATATTGAAGGACGGACAAATTTCCTGGGAAGAATGACATTATCGAACCTGCTTTTGTATTTGGGTCTATCCCAATTTCATCTAAAATGTGGTTTTATAAATTAAAGACTCCTGGGCAATGGTTGAGCGATGATGTGAGTTCTTTTTTTTTTTAAATTATGTTTCTATATTTATGGTTACATTATTTATTTGTTTAAGTAAATAGCTTTACTTGTTGTTGATTCTTGTTATATATCTGTTTTATTCTTGTCATATATTTATTTGTTTTGTTACTATTATATTATTGTTTTGTTACTATCATACAACTATTTGGTTACTATTATATAATTGTTTGGTTACTATCACAAATGTTTTATATACATGTTGGTTACCATCATTTAAAATGATATGTTAATATTTAAGCATGTTTTGGTTGCTATGATATAAGTGGTTAATTCTTGTCATATATATATTTTGTTATTATTATATTCTTTGTTTGGTTACTAATATACAACTATTTGTTTACTATTATATAATTGTGCCGTTACTATGATATATGTTTTATATATGTTTTGGTTGCCAAAATATAAATTGATATGTTACTATATAAACATGTTTTGGTTCTTTATGATATAAGTGGTTAGTTCTTTGTCATATAAACTGTTTTATTATTGTCATATAACTATTTTGTTACTATTATATTCTTTGTTTGGTTACTATGTTACAATTTGTTTGTTACTATTATATAATTGTTTGGTTACTATCATGTATGCTCAATATATGTTTTTTTGTTACCATCATATAAACCTGATATGTTGATATATAAACATGTTTTGGTTATTATGATAAAAGTTGTTAGTTACTTATTATATAATTTGTTTTGTTGATGTCATATAACCTGTTTTTGTTACTATCATATTCTTTGTTTGGTTATTATATTACAATTTGTTTGATTACTATTATATAATTGTTTGTTCTTATCATATATATATATATATATATATATATATATATATATATGTGTGTGTGTGTTAGTTAGCATCATACATGTTTATGTTTTTTTAAAATTATGTTTTTATAGTTACGGTTACATTATTTAGATGTTTAAGTAACTAGCGTTAATGATGTTAGTTACATTGATTACATAATGTTATTTTTTCAACACTATTAATATTTTTTTTTGTTCGGCATATCAATGTTGCATTATATTACTTAGTAAATTGGCGAGACATTACGACATCTTTGTGCATATAAAAGCAACGACTACGGATTGTTGGTTCCATGCCAAGATGACCTCTCTTTTGAAGAGTATACAAAAAAAAAATGCGATAAGCGTGTGTTATTCGGGAGGTGATGTTCTTTGAGTACATTCATGGATTTGTTTATGGATGTAAACACACCATGGAAAAATGTTGACTATGTTTTGTTCCCCATACATATGTCATCACAGGACCATTGGTTTTTGTTAACGTTTGATGTGCATCGTAGACGCGTCTAACATTTATAATTTCTCGCAAATTTCAAAAGAAAATCCATGCAAACAAAAATCATGGATGTTTGTGAACCTTATATATTTATTCTTCCCACTTTATCACTTGCAAGATTGGATTTTGGAGGGATAGGAGTGACATTGACTTTAGCAATGAATCAGTATCATGATAAGCGGGAAGATGACATAATTGAGTTAGAATTTGCAGAGTCTGGTTCTGAAAAGTGGATGGGTAAGGGTTACATTGTTTTCAATTTTTGAATTATTATATTTAATTATTTTGGTTCTCTTGTCATATAATTGTTTTGGTTACTATGTTGTAAATGTTTGGTTACTGTATAAACTGATATGTGTTATATATAGGTTATTTCTAGTATTGATTTTGGTTATCTTTTGTGCATTTGTACGTTGATTGCGGGTTGTTTACAATTTGTTTTTCACGAGCATGTCATTCATCGGAAGATTGATGAAATTCTATTCCATTCCCCATTCTTAATATCGGAAGAAGTTATACACAAACCTATATATGCATGGAAGGAACAAACAATTGGAGGGATATGAGGACAGAGAATTTTCGGGAAGATTTGTTCGATTTTGATTAGTTCGAGATAATGTTGTGTTGTCGATTATGAATTGTGTTTTGTATTTTATTTTTAATATATACAACAATTTTGTATGGTTCATTAAGGATGATTCTTTGAATCTTATATAGATGGGATTTCATATGTTATTATAATATCGGTTTTGGAATTAATTTTGTGTGTTGTTGGTATTTGATTCGTTTTTAGGTCGTGTTTGCTACATTATATTGAAATGTACTGATTGGTAACCAAATATATATAAAAGGGTAACCAAATTAATGTTTTGATAGTAAATGAGAGATGTACAATATTGTTTAGGAGACATATAAGCTGTTGTTAAATGTATCGAGGACATATAATTATTGTTAAATGTATAGGTGAGAGTATACATTAGTTAAAAAAAAAATTGTTTTGGTGATTGTTATCTAAATATTTGGTTACCTATTTGTTATATCTTGTTTATTGTTATAACAAATAAGTAACCAAATAGTTTACTCTTATGGTCACCATATTATGTTTATACAAGTAAACAAATTGTAATAAAATTTGATAAAATCATTATATATCTCATTAACATAAATATATGTTAACAATATTTGTTTTAGTTTGTATCAAAGCGATTTATAAATTTGTATCACGAATGTTATGAATTGTTAAATGTATGTGTTTTTTTAGTGTATCATCATGATGGAAACACATTAATTTTAATTAAGAGATTTCATTTTTATATATGATTGTCATTTGTATAACTATCATATTAAATTAAATATATTTTTGAGATGTTAGGTTGGTATCCAAATTAGTATATAAGAGTAACCATTTGACTTTATGTTAGTAACCAAATAATTTACAATTTATATTTGGAATAATTGTCAAGTAAACATCATTGTGTATTTTTGTGGGTTCCCAATTGTATTGGCAACTCATAATGAATTCGTAAATCAAATGCTTTAATCAATAAAATGTTGGATATTGTACAAAATCAAAATGTTACCATCTATGTGGTTTATGGTTAATGATAGTAAACAATTATATATACATGTATCTACACTCTTAATGTAAATGCATTATATCAGAGTTTTTTTGGTCTTAAAATCGGGGATTATTGCGAGGTTTTCTGTTGTGTCCTTTCTCTTGCACTTTTCTTTGCATTTGTTTTGAATTTTGATTTCAGATCCGTGTTTGTACCTCCCTACTTTTGGTCTTCCAGCTGGTCTTCTTGTGTTCGGTGGTTTTACAACCATATTTCTTACTTCTTCTGGTACATCCCAGTTTTCTTTGTCATCTAACGGCATGATTGAAGCTGAATATGTGTCGACCAAAGTTGTTTTATAGTATTTTTTTGAGCAAAAATCATAACAGCTCAAATTTCGCTTGCTCATAACAGCAGCAGCATGCGGACATGGCATCTCATGGTACTGAAATTTTTCACATGTGCATGTTCTTTGGTCGATGTCCACAATATATTGTTTGACGACATCGTAAACAGTAAAAATCACTAAGTTTGATGTCTCAACCTACATCACAAATTAACTGTTGTTAGAATAAAGTACAACTGGAATCATTTTCATTATCTGAAAAAAGAATACATATTAAATCAAACAACTCAATGTTATAATTACAAAACAAGTAACTAAGCATTAACCAACTTAGCAGTAACATTATAATTATACAGAATAACCAAATAAGCATCAGTTAGTAACCAATATAATGATACTATCAATAACCAACTCAGCTGTATCATTTTAATTATTAAGAGTAACCAAACAAGTATCACTTAGTAACCAATGTAATGATACATAGTAACCAACTCAGTAGTAGTCGGTAACCATTGTAATGATATGCAATAAGCAATTAAGTATTAATTGACAACCAATATAATATTTCATAGTAACCAAGTTACCATTAGCGAAGACACAAGTTATTATTAGTTAGTAAATATTATAGTGTAGACAAGAACCAAATCAAAGATTAGACGAAGAAACAATTCAACATTAATTTGTAATATTATGCAAAGAAGAAAGCGGTATTAATAAGTAACCGATCTACAATGATACACAAAGAACCAAATCAAAGTGTCAAGTAACCATTATAATGTTTTGCGATAAGCAATTAGGTATTGGTTAGTAACCAATATAATATTACATAGTAACCAAGTTATCATTAATCAGTAAACAAGTCAGTATTAGTCAGTAAATATTATAGTTTAACAGAGTAACTAAGTCAGCATTAGTCAGTAAACAATTCAACATTAATTAGTAATATTATGCAAAGAATCAAGAAAGCATTATTGAAGAATAAATACAATATAAAAATTAATGCAATAAATTATAATTTGTATTTGTTACCTTAAGTTTCCTTGATTTAATGATATTAGATTGCAATCTTTCTTCATTTTTGTTGTGGAAAATGTTGTGAATGTTGATAGAAATTTGCTTGTTTGTTTGTGAAATACCATCTTTGAACCAGACAACGTAGGCATTCAATCATTGATGCAACTGGAAGATCCCTAATCATATTAATTGCGTTGTTAATAGATTCGGCGGTGTTTGAAGTCATTGTTGAGTATCTCACATGTATCCCATGGAGCACGGTGCACTTTTCCAACTTGACCTCTTCCTCCAAATATGTCCTTATTCGAGGATCAATGGCATCAAGTTCAGCCATGTGTTTGTTGAATTGTTCAATGTTGTATGCTCTACATGCCCCGTTGTAAGCTTGTTTAAGTTCTTCTCCTCTCTTTTTGAATCTATTTTTATATTTTTCAATTATATGGTATATGCGGGAAGCATGCATGACATCCTGAAACACATAATTGATCCTTATATTATTGCTTCATGTCTATCGAAACAATGCATTGGCCTTCCTTACTCCACAAGCAGTTCTTAAATTCATGAAAACCATCTCCAAGATAATTCATTTTTATTTGTCAACCATCGCAAAAGCAATCGGAACAATGTTTTGGTTTGCATCTTGTGTGCTTACTATCGAGATTGTCCCTCTCCGTAAGTTGATTGTATGAATGTGCCATCGATTACAATAATTGGAAAGCAATGATGCCATGCTTGAATGGATGCTCCAATGGCAAAGAACAAATATTTGAAACGAACATTTGTTTCCAACTCAAGAGTCGTGATTGGAACTCATTATGAAACATCAACATTATCAATAGAATTATAAGTAGTATAATGCTACAAAGTAACCAAGACAAAGATTAGACAAGAAATCAAATTATTGTCATACGAGAACCAAGACAAAGATTGGACAATATAATTTTATACAATAAACAAGACAAAAAGTAGACGAAGAACAATGTATTTAATGTCAATATCAAGTCAACATTAAAAGAACCAATTATCCAAACATTAGGCAAGAACTAATACAAGAAGGAATATATTGTTATATGAAGAACCAATCAAGAACCAATATATTGTTACACAATCAAGAATCAATATATTGTTACACAAGAATTAATACAACATTAATCAATAATCAATAAAACATTAGTTACAAAGTATAATGTTACAAAGTAACCAACATATTTGCTTCTGATAACTAATACAAAGATTAGATAGTATAATGTTTTTCAAGAATCAAGACAACATTATACGAAGAAACAAATATTTCTATGCAAAGAACCAAGAGTTCAAAGCAGATAGTAACCAAGATAGCAATAGACAAGAATCAACATATTGTCTTACGAGAACTAAGACAACATTAGATAGTATAATGTTTTCAATAATAAAGACAACATTATACGATAAACAACATATTGATATCTGAAGAACAAGATATCATTAAGCGGTAATAAACAAATTTGCATTATGAAGAACCAATGTATTTGCTGAGTAAACATTAATATAAAAAATCAGTAGAACTCATTTAAAATTATAAATATGAGGTAGGTAACCAATGCACATTATAGCAACCAAATCAGTTGAATTGAGTAATCAACTAATCATGAAAAATAATAATGTGTTTTAAATTGTTACCTGGATTTGTTTTCTGCAGCATGTGTAACCATGATGGGATCAATGAGTAGTCGTGTGGATTTCCTCTTACCTTTTCTAACGCTTTCTCCTTCGATCTCCATGCTTTTTGGTAAGAGATAGACACATTATATTCTATCATCATGTCCTCGACAATATCGGTTGGTGTGTATATTTTCTTCAAATTTGTTAATTTACGCATTATGCATTCATTTGACCAACTCACTATTTATTTGCTCGTCTGTGGTTTCCCAAAGAATACGTTGGTGAACACGTGTGAATGTCATTGAATTCCCTCACCTTGAGCAATGAATGGTTTTTGAATACTTGATGCTCTCATCTTCCATTTGCAATTTTCATCATCTACGCACACCAACACAAAGTCTCTATGACTGCTCGTTGAACTTTGTGTTGTCTATTTTTCTTGATTGAATGCGACCTCATTGATTGTGATAGGATTTTTTTGTCTTTGTAGGTTTGATGTAATTTTTTCACGTTCATTCGGATCTGTTATTACATCATCATATCGTTCTTCCGTGTATGATTTGTCATGTCATGCATGCCTCGTTGTTGTTCCATAATTTTCATTGCAAGTCGATCAAAGATATCAAGTGCTCCAATTTGGGAATCTTGTGTTGCTTCTTTGTTGAAAGTAGTATGCACAGATTTGAAAGTAAGCCAATCATGTTTGATGATAAAGCATATACTTTGTAACAATCTTATTCATTTATTAATAAAAGTATTAATTTATTAAAGGCTTTTAATTATCTACATGATCTTTGTTTTATAATATGTGATAAACCCATAGTTTTAAGCAATGCTTTTAGAATAATGATGATGATCATTCTAATGAGATCTAAATTCTTAGAAAGCTTAAAACTAAAATAGTTCCCAATCATTGGATTACTAAATTGGGAATTAGTGAATCCAGGATAGATTGGTACATACGTTGCTTGCTCATTGGATGAGGATGATTGATCTCATGATCATTTGTGTGGAGACACTAAAGCAAGTATGTAGGTGCTTATTAGAGAATAAGTTCACCGAGCATTGGCTCGCTAAGGAATACCTAATGGAGTTTTATTTGCTGTCAATAGGAATTCTGTAGTGATAGTAGTCAAGTAATCCTTGGACTTGAGATCATCATAGTATCTTGTGTATGATGAGTTATACTTTGACTTATTCCTTAAGACCCTTAGGGTATATCAAAGGGTATGCTTGGGTATAATAAGTTGTACATGGAGATAATGTATGATCAATAAAGAATCTACCACTTTAATAAAAGAAGAGAAATGTCCTATGTGATTCGATAAATGACAACCCAGTAGTCCTTGGCCAAGGCAGAATGAAATTAGAAAGGAGTTTCTAATTTGCATTATTAGGAGTTGTGCATTTAAGGATCGAAATACATATAATTAAATAAAATAAGACTTGATAAAGTAATTCCATGTCTTATATTTAATTGGGACATTGTATGGTGGAAGGATTGAATTATGCAGAACTATTTACTCAAAGGTTCTTTTATGATTAATGTTGAAATCTATATTATCCGGAAAGTCGTTGATCGCTAGGGAGGCTTATCCCTATTGTAGAATAAATATTATTTAAATAAATTAATTGTTTAATTTATTTATTTAAATAAGATTAGAATTGTTCTAATTGATTTATTCACAACCGGTTTAATATGGAGAACCTAAAGGGTCACACCATAAAAGGAAGAATAATTATTTAAGAAGTTAATGGCATAATCGTAATAATAATATGTTAAGTATATTTAATTTAATCTATGGTGATAGAATAAATTAAATAGCTTAATATTTATTATTTAATATTTTAGAAATATTAAATATAAATTAATAAGAGAGTCTTATTAATATTATTACAATTATTATTATTTTAATTTCTAAAGGAGTTTAGGAATTAATTTAATATAAGTATTTCTCGAATATTCCTAATTGGATTAGGAAGGAAAATTAGTTAAAGGAGTTTAATTAATTATCCCTAATAAGATTAGGAGATTAATTAATTAAAAGAATTTAATTAATTAAATAAAACCCAATTCCTTAATTGTTAAGATGGGTTGCCCACATCTATAAATAAGAGGAGTCTTATTATGGGTGGTGTAGGGGTTGTTGACTTTTTCAACATACTGACATAATTCCAATTGTTGGGAGAGACACCCTTTCTATAGAGATAGAAAAACTAGGGTTTAGCTAACCACCCTTTTTTTCTTGAATCATTATTATTCCTTGGTGGATCACCTCACAGAGGCCAAACATATGGGTGGCTAACGTTGATCAAAGGAAGGAACAAACCCGGTGGATTCAAGATTGAACGCGAAAGGATTGGAGAGGTGAACTTGTACGAGGAAGCTTCGATCTTGAGGGTATGATTTTATTCTTTATCTTTTTCGTTTAATTAATAATTGTGCATAAAGGGTGATCCCAGGGTATATGGTTTGTAAAATTTTTAAACTCGATTTTACACGCTTCGCACTTTTTATGCAATTTGATTGCGTTCATGAATATTACAAACCTAACAATTGGCATCGAAGCCAAACCTTTATATCAATTATTAATTGTTTTAATTTGATATATAAATTGATATGTGTTTAGAATAATTTAATTGGGCATAATTTTATTGTATAAAATTTATTAAATAAAATAAATAAAAAAAAAAAGCAATCAATCAGAAGACTTACGGAAATTTAGGACTCATATATTATTTGAATGCGGTGAACGTGGAATATATTAAAACATATATTCTATATATAATATTAAAACATATATTCCGTGACTCACATATTACTATTTGATAACAAATGGTATATATTAAAACATATATATATATATATATATATATATATATATATATATATATATATATATATATATATATATATATATATATATATTAGTATACGGATACGGATATTATATATATATATTATACGGTTATATAATATATATATATATATATATATATATTAATTATTTTATAATTAAAATAAAAATTATTTTAATATTAAAATAAAGGTTTATTTTAATCTTAAAATCAAAAGTTTATTTTAATTTTAAAATTAAATTCCATGATAAATAATTGGAGTTGAAATTGGATTTTATTTTTCCTAAAATAAAGGAGTTTATTTGTGAATAGGGAAGTAAATCCATCTTTCCTTAAATAAAGGAGTTTATTTAGATATGAAATAAGATTTCATATTATTCAAAATAAAAAAGTTTATTTGTGAATAGGAAAGAAAATCCGTATTTCCTTAAATAAAGAAGTTTATTTAGATATGGAATAAGATTTCATATTATTCAAAATAAAGGAGTTTATTTGTGAATAGGAAAGATATCCGTGTTTCCTTTAATAATTTTTTTTTTAACATGGAATGGATTCATAATTAATTAAAATAAAAGAGTTTATTTTAATTAAAGATTTTTATATATATGGAATTGGATTCCATAATTAATTAAAATAAAGGAGTTTATTTTAATTAAAGATTTTGATTAAAATAAAATAGTTTATTTTATTCAAAATTGGATAAATTAAAATAAAATAGTTTTATTTTGATTTAAATTTGGATTAAAATAAAGGAGTTTATTTTGATTCAAAAAAATTAGATTTTATACTAACTAAATTTGCCCATTAAATGATATCAATATATATATTAAATGTTTATTATTTCATGAGATGAATGTTATTTATTGATGCATATGGTGATGTGTATGATAATAAATGGGATTGATTATGGACTATTGACCAATGCGATTGGATTTATTTTAGTTGGATGCATGAATGTATGGGTTTTATTAAATGGGAATTCTGCATACAGACTCTTCTTCTCTAATTTTTTCTTAATGTAAATTCTATCTATCTCCTCCCATGTACTTCCCTCGATCACGATCAAGGTTTCTATTTATTTTAAAATAGTTTTGTAATAGGAATATTTAGAATTAATTTTGAAGAATTAGAGATCAAGGGACAAGAAGCGCTTGAAGACCCGTTTGTAATGGAGCAGGGTTTAAATGTAATAGTTATATTTAAATATTATTTCGCACACCCCTGGGGTTTGACCTTTTGGTTCACTTGGTGGCTCTAGTGAACCAAACTAGAATAAAAGTCCATAATCAATCCATGTAGAATATAGTATTCTATATGTGCATGCTTATATTATATATATTATATATTATGCAAACATGCTTCGCATGTTCATTAATACGACGCGTATTTTATATATATATATGTAATGCGCCGCTAAACAAGATGAGACAAATTAATAACAAACCCCTCAATTTTTATATTAAGTCCTAAGCGTTCAAAGATATTTGGAATATCGAACGTCAGCGCTTTCTAGCATGATAAAATTAATAGAGTATTAAATATTTAATATGAGTTTGTTGTGTCACCACAAGGCAAGTATTAAGTATTTAAGATGTTAATTTATCACATTTGATGCTTATAAAGAAAATTGAACAATATTGTTTTGTTGTGTCACCACAAGGATGATATTTTCTTTTTTGAATATATGGAGTGCTAGGTCGGACTTAACTTGGATAATTTTGATTCGGATGTGCCATCACTTGATCAAAATAATCTAAGAGGCAAAAGAAAAGGAGTCAGATAGTTGATGTAATTGACAAAAAGTTGTCTACCTATTTATTTATATATAGTTTGTTGTGTCACCACAAGGCTATATACATTTGAAATGGGATCCTTATTCTCACTAGCAAATCTTTAATTAGATTTTGCTTAGAACTATATAAGTGAGGTAATATAGTTTGAAGAAAATAATAGGGAGATACCAATTTAAAACAAGACCTAATTTATTTTGGTAATTAATAAAAGAATGTATGTTAAAATGTTGTTAATTACAAATTCATTTTTTTGTAATTTTACAATGTCTAAAAATTACTATCATCTGCGAAGCATATTAAATGCTAAATTAACGAATCAATTACTCGGATTGGTTAAGGAATTTGAGAATAGTTCTCATAGTGAAAAGCTATCTTATGTCCATATACGCCTATCCTCGCAATGGTTGCAGCATAATGCCTCGAGGAAGAGATTGCTACTTTTAGAAAGTGGCAAGATGATGCATGATTGGCTCAATGCATCATGCTCGCATCCATGAGTAACGAGCTTGACGTCAAGATGAAACTATGAATGCTCCTACTATATTCTCGCACATCAAGTAGTTGATGGTGAGGAAAGTAGGACCGATAGATATCGATATCTAAGGAGCTCTTCCGATCTAGAATGGCCAATGGCACTATAGTATGCACAAAAAGTCCTTAACATAATCAATTTGATTGATCAATTAGGACAATGGGTTTTGTCATGGATGGAGAGTTGAGCCAAGATTTGATCTTGCACTCACTCCCCGGACTCCTTTCACAATTGTTGTGAATTTTTCATATGAACAAGCTAGATATCGACTTTGGTTGATTTGCTTAACATATTGAAAAATATTGAGAGTCACTTTCAACCAAGAAAGATAAAGTCTTCTTGGTAGGGCCAAAGGATCTTACGAAAAGAAGAACGATTCAAAGAAGGTAAATAGAAAGGCATAAACAAAGGATAATAAGAACAAAAATCGATCACGGATAGCAAAGGAGTTTGCTTCCACCGCAATAAGCTTTGGACACCGAAAAGAAGCTGCGAGAAGCATCTTGCAGAGGCTAACCAAAGAAGCTTAGTGAAGTTTCTACATAATACGATTTTTGTTCATGATTGAAATAAATTTTTCTTTAAGTCAAGGTTCTACTTGGGTATTGGATACCGGCTTTGGTTATCATAAATATAGATTTATGAAGGGACCAAACAGAAGTAGAAAGTTAAACAAATATAAGTAATCCTATGTGCGGAAAATGAAGCAAAGGTTCTTTGCATTAGCAATAGAAACTTATAGTTTAGCACCGCCACGGCAAATCTATTAAGTCAATAAGTTGTTATCGTATTCCGGTTCTTGTTAAAAATATTATTTCCATTTTATTGTTGGACAATGAAATCTTTGGTATTATAATTAAGAACAATTGTTGTTCTATTTATAATAATAATGTTTTGTATAGAACTGGAATATTACTTAATAAATTTTGTATACTTGATTTACGTGAAAAATATATTTTGCAAATTGAACAAACTAGTATAAGAAAATGAGATGATCATTCAAAGAGTTGAATGTGTGTATTTTCTGAAATACTAGTATGAATTATTTGAAAGGTTCAAACAATTCAGAAGTGAAATAAATTGGCAAAGTATTAAGATTCTTTAATTAGATCAAGGGATAAATACTTGTGCAATAAGTTTCTAGATCATCTCAAATGGTTTTTTCATAATGGACGCCTCCTGATACGCAATAATTGATTGATGTATCTGAAAGGAAAAATCGTACCTTGTTGGACATGGTGCGGTCCATAATGATTTTACCGACATTCCAGTATTCTTTTGGGAAAATGTCCTAGAAATGGCCACGATATCTCACTTAAAATGGTAACCTCAAAATCCGCCCCAAGACTCCATAAAAGTTATGGATGCGGGGAGGATTCCTAATCTTAAGTATGTTAAGATAAGGGTTGTCCAACTTATGTGAAAAGGTTTCAATGGATAAGCTTGGGACAAGATTTGATTTGCATGTCTGATTTGTGGGACATCCTAAAGTAAGTTTAGGGTATATGTTTATAATTCTACTTAGCAAAAGGTGTTTGTTACGAAACACGCGCCTTCTAAGATAAAGGTGTTTATCATTGAAGGGGCTAGTGGGAGGATAATAGATCTTGAAAAGTTCATGATCCACAAAACATTATAAGTCAAATAAGAAGAACTCGTAGATAGACTGTTATTGTACCACAAGATAATCGTAAATCGGAATAGTACCAAAGATACCTAGGAGGTATGGATTCATCATGGATGATGATGATGAGGTACACATCATAGAAGATGATGATCCGAGTTACATTCGATGAGGTAAGACTTCTAGTGTGTACAAAGGGTCGATGGGAGCGTCGTGAAATTTCTAGTATTATATGATGATATACTACGGATGAGGAATTACATACCAATGCTACAATCAGTAAAGATAAAGTTGTCTAAACATTCCTCCATGAATGATTTGGAAGAGTATCTTAATTGGGGATATAAATCTATATAGATAGATTTAAGAGGATGCTCGACTTAACCCAAGGAACGTATATTCATTTGATGCTAAAGTCGTTTAGCATGGCAAACTCCAAGAGATGTCTCATGTTGATGAGCCATGGAGTGTATCTCTCTTAATAGTCCCCAAAGACTCCAAAAGAGAGATCACATGAGTAACTATCATGTATGCAATGAAATATACGAGACCTGATGTTGATCAGTCATATTCTGGAGAAGTTCACTATGAGTCAGTGAAAAACATCTTAAAGTTCTTAACCAAAGACTAAGGATGTGATCATATTCATGGTGGGTCTAAATTAAAACTAGAGGGCTTAACAGACTCAAGTTTTTCTATGCAGACCAAGACGACGTAAAAAATCCACTTTAAGGTAAAGTGTTACCATGAGCGGTGGTGTAGTTGAATTGGAAAGGTTCCAAACAAAGAAAGAGTTGATGGTTTAGTAATAAAGACAAAGTATATAGCTATAAATGAAGTCGCAAGTTGATTGTTTGGATTAAAAGTTCATTACGTAACTAGGAATAGTTCCCAAGTCTCATCTTGGATCTAAACATGTGTTGTGGCACTTTCATTTGATTATAAGAATCATTGAAAGATGGGAAATCACTATAGAGATAGTGGACTCTCAAGAACAACATTACATATCCATTAACTAAAGCTTATCCAACAGCAGGATAATCGTCACTTAGAGAAGAAGAGTATAAGATACCATGACGATTGGCTTTAGTGCAAGTGGGAGATTGAAAGTAGTATGCACACAAGCCAATCATGTTTGATGATAAAGCATATACTTTGTAACAATCTTATTCATTTATTAATAAAAGTATTAATTTATTAAAGGCTTTTAATTATCTACATGATGCTATTTTATAATATGTGATAAACCCATAGTTTTAAGCAATGCTTTTAGAATAATGATGATGATCATTTTAATGAGATCTAAATTCTTAGAAAGCTTAAAACTAAAATAGTTCCCAATCATTGGATTACTAAATTGGGGATTAGTGAATCAGGATAGATTGGTACATACGTTGCTTGCTTTCGTTGGATGAGGATGATTGATCTCATGATCATTTTGTGTGGAGACACTAAAGCAAGTATGTAGGTGCTTATTAGAGAATAAGTTCATCGAAGCGTGGCTCGCTAAGGAATACCTAATGGAGTTTTATTTGTCTCATCGATAGGAATTCTGTAGTGATAGTAAGTACAAGTAATCCTTGGACTTGAGATCATCATAGTATCTTGTGTATGATGAGTTATACTTTGACTTATTCCTTAAGACCCTTAGGGTATATCAAAGGGTATGCTTGGGTATAATAAGTCATACATGGAGATAATGTATGATCAATAAAGAATCTACCACTTCTAATAAAAGAAGAGAAATGTCCTATGTGATTCGATAAATGACAACCCAAAGAGTCCTTGGTTAAAGCGAATGAAATTAGAAAGGAGTTTCTAATTTGCATTATTAGGAGTTGTGCATTTAAGGATCGAAATACATATAATTAAATAAAATAAGACTTGACGGTAATTCCATGTCTTATATTTAATTGGGACATTGTATGGTGGAAGGATTGAATTGTCTGGTAACTATTTACTCAAAGGTTCTTTTATGATTAATGTTGAAATCTATATTATCCGGAAAGTCGTTGATCATCATTAGGGAGGCTTATCCTATTGTAGAATAAATATTATTTAAATAAATTAATTGTTTAATTTATTTATTTAAATAAGATTAGAATTGTTCTAATTGATTTATTCACAATAGGTTTAATATGGAGAACCTAAAGGGTCACACCATAAAAGGAAGAATAATTATTTAAGAAGTTAATGGCATAATCGTAATAATATGTTAAGTATATTTAATTTAATCTATGGTGATAGAATAAATTAAATAGCTTAATATTTATTATTTAATATTTTAGAAATATTAAATATAAATTAATAAGAGGAGTCTTATTAATATTATTACAATTATTATTATTTTAATTTCTAAAGGGTTTAGGAATTAATTTAATATAAGTACTCTCGAATATTCCTAATTGGATTAGGAAGAAAAATTAGTTAAAGGAGTTTAATTAATTATCCCTAATAAGATTAGGGAGATTAATTAATTAAAAGAATTTAATTAATTAAATAAAACCCAATTCCTTAATTGTTAAGATGGGTTGCCCACATCTATAAATAAGAGGAGTCTTATTATGGGTGGTGTAGGGGTTGTTGACTTTTTCAACATACGACATAATTTCAATTGTTGGGAGAGTACACCCTTTCTATAGAGATAGAAAAACTAGGGTTTAGCTAACCACCCTTTTTCTTGAATCATTATTATTCCTTGGTGGATCACCTCTAGAGGCCAAACATATGGGTGGCTAACGTTGATCAAAGGAAGGAACAAAACCCCGGTGGATTCAAGATTGAACGCGAAAGGATTTGGAGGTGAACTTGTACCTGAGGAAGCTCGATCTTCAAGGGTATGATTTTATTCTTTATCTTTTCGTTTAATTAATAATTGTGCATAAAGGGTGATCCGGGTATATGCTTTGTAAAATTTTTTAAACTCTGATTTTTACACGCTTCCGCACTTTTTATGCAATTTGATTGCGTTCATGAATATTACAAACCTAACAACTGTAACTAGTGCTGAATTCCCTTGTGTTGATCTGATTGGCGTTACATCGTGAACAACAGATTCTTCTATATTTGTCAAGTTACGCAAGATTGCTGTGCGGCCGCTTCCTTTTCCAATATCTATAATCAGTGGGAATTTTCCTTGTTCATCAGATTTTTTACTGACTTCAATAAAGAATCTCAATGTTGCTTCATCTGATATACAGATTGGTGGAATATCGTTTTTGATGTGAAATTTGATAGACAATGTTGTTGTGTTTGTGTTCATCCGTAATGCATCATGCATATCATGTTTTTGCATTTCTACGAATCAAACAAGTTGAGGGAACTAGTATGCCAATAACTTCAAAGTTGGTGTGTATCAAGTTACTATCGATCCAATGTCTGAATTGAAATAAAAGCAAAACAGAATCATCTCCATTGTTTGAAAACAAAATATGCATTGCATAGTAAAAAAATCAATGTTAATCAGTAACCAAACTATATAATGTCAGTAACCAGAAAATGAAATACATTTGTACTATCATTCTACAATTGAAACAACCAGTTTAATATTTTTTGTTAGCAATTAAATTATAACAGTTGTATGAAGGTAACCAATGTAGCCAATTAATTTCCATCATAATAAAACAAACCAATATAAATTAATCAAATATTGCACATTAATAATATCAACATTATACAAAGAACAAAATTTAATGTGAGCGATAACCTCACACATGTTTATTTAGTAACCATAGGATAAAAACATTTTCAATTTACTTGTTATATTAAAAAACAACCAGATTTAATGGGTTTGTGGGCATTTAAATGCTAATTGTTGTAAGAATGTAAGCAATGTGGTTAATGCGACTATTAATATAAAAATATAATTATAAGCATAATTAGATTAATTCAAGAACTGAGATCGAAATTAATAAGTATCCATTTTTATTTGTATATAATATCTAAATAAGTATTATTCAAGAACTCAATATAATGTTAATCAAGAATCAACTCAAAGCATTAGTTAGTAAACATATACATATAAATGTTCATACATAGGAAACTATATACATATAATTATTAGACGTATACCAGTATATTGTTACATAGTAAACTATGAAGCATTACATAGTAACTAATAAATCAGTATATAGTATGATGTTACAAAGTAACCAACATATCATTAGACAGTAGCCAACATACTATCATATAGTAACCAAGAAAACAATATGCAATATAATGTTACAAAGTAACCAAAACATCATTTTGTCGTAACTAACATATTGTCATACACTAACCAAGCTAGTATTTGATAGTATCCAAGACAACATTGAACAATACATTGTTATACAGTAACCAAAACAACAGTAGGAAGTCACCAAAAGTAATATGATAGTAACAAAACAGTTGTAATATAATAACCAAACAGTAATATGATAGAACACCGTAGTAACCATTTTAAGTGTGACTCAGTAACCATATGAACACCGTAGTAACCACAGGTAACTATATGCATACGAAATTGAAACACACATACCTCAGTGTTCAGAATTGTATCGATATTGCTGTGATTGTTTTTGGTTACTGCTCTTGAAGTAAATGATGATTTTGTATACTATTTCGTCTTCTCCGATCTTAGATGTTTGTCGCGATCTCAGAGGTGAGTGGAAAGGCAATCGTCGACCGAAGATTTGGCAATCGTCAATAGAAGATCTTAGATCTTAGATGTTTTGTCGGGATCGAGTTGTTGTGATTGTTTATAGTTCTTGAACTTGAAAGTAGATGTTGATTTTGTATACTATTTCGTCTTCTCTCGGTTGATATTTTTGACGCGATCTCGGATGTGAGTATACTTGATGTCGTCGACGGAAGATTTGGCCTTTTCGATATCAAAGTTGCATGTTGTTGATTTGCTTGATTTTAGGAAGCGGTTATTGTTAGATAGGACATATTTGGTAACTTTATTATTGTGTTGTTTTATTTTGTAATTATGTTTTGTGTGTTTTTATTTTGTAATTATTTTATAATTGTTGTATATTATTGTTAAGGACCCTTTTTTGGGTCCTTAACACTAATATACAACAATTAGAAAATAATTACAAAAATAAAACACACACAATATAATTATAAAATAAAACAACACAATAATAAAGTTGTTAACATCACTTATTAACGCGGTTCATGAACGTCTCTATCTAACACTAACCGCCTCCTAAATTCAAGCAATCGAACACAACACGCAACTCTTATATCGGAGAAAGCCAAATCTTACGTCGACGACGTTATCTGGACTCACCTCCGAGATCGCGACAAACATCTAAGATCGGAGAAGACGAAATAGCATACAAAATCATCATCTACTTCAAGTTCAGTAACCAAAAACAATCACAACAACTTCGATACAATTCGGAACACTGAGGTATGTGAGTTTAAAGTTCGTATGCATATAGTTACTGTTAGGTAAAATCTAATTACGTACAACACGCAAGTATACGTGGTCAACAAGTAATAAAGTGATAAGTTGAGTATTGTTCCCACAGAGAATTATTTAATAAAAATCACCAAATACTAACTCGTAATCAACTCAATCTTATTTAAACAAATAATTTAATAATTTAATTTAAAATAATTAAATAAACTATTACTAACTATCCCTAGAATGAAACAAGATATTGAAGACTTGAGATTACAATTTCACTTATTGTTACATTTAAATTAACGCACTTCCTGTTAAGCCAAATTATTTATACTGGATTATTAATCAAGAACACGAAAGTAAAATATGGTCATCTCTCAATGCACCACACTCATATCAAATCAAATCCACAGATGATAGAATCAATTTGAACACCCTAATTAACTAACCCACTATATCTCTTTGTGAATTACAATTAAAAAGGGTTTAAGTTCAAGTTCTTATTAGACTACATATGGTGTAAAGGCATATCTCTATCCTAAACACGAATCATGAATTCCATCCATGCAGAAATCACAAACACATGCTATCATGATCAGATCTAAATCTATACTTCATCTCTCGAGTTCATATAGATTATCACGGTAATTGTTAGCTATGCAATTAAGCAATTCATTACAAATCATAATAGACAATCCAAATATAGCTAATAAGACTAACAAAGAAGCATATCAAAGTAAACTACACAAATAAGATCCATAGTAATCTCAAAATAGAGTTTAATTCATAAATGAACTAGAATCCATCATCCACAATTGACTAAGCATTAAAAGATACAAATAAATAAGAAAAGAAATTAGAATTGAGATAAACAAATTTGCATTCTCTTGCTTCCAATTTGATTCTCCAATGATAATCAATAGCTTCAATCTTCAATTCTAATCTAATCTAGGGTTCCTAATCTATGAAAGAAAGTAAAGAATTAGTTATAATAGAAATCTATCCCAAGAAGGATTTTATGGAGTCTTAGAATTAGCCTCCCAATCCAAGTTAAACTCAAGTAATTATAGTTCTAATAGGTATCCTAGCAAGTTAGGCCACTAAGAATCCTATTCTAGCTCAATTTGGACATCAAATAACCTAATTTGACTCAATTCCCGCCTCCTAGCACAGTCAGCGCCAATCTGGGCCATTCATTCAGGTTGATCGGTGATATCGGCCTTGGGAAATCGATGTGTGTAGTACTGTCATGCCGCCAATCCGGCATCGATCGACCATTATGCTATTTTCTGCTACGACGTCCTTTGGTAAAACAGTCATAACTTTTGATCCGCTTGGAGTTATGGGGCCTTCCACCTATCAAATCGAAGATAACGACGAGATCTACAACTTTCATTCTTTGAGATTTAACAGATTCGGATTTGATCAAGGCAGAAATCGGACTTGAAGTAGATGCTATGTAAATGGCAAACATGACAACTCTTAGCTTTGATCTTCGTTGATAAAAAGGCCATAACTCTCGCATCCGAGCTCCGATTGAGACAATTCAAGATGTTCCGGAAAGCTAAGAAGTAGAGCTACCATAAAATCCAAGTTCCAAGCCAAGAACATGCATCTAACTTGGTGTTAAAAGTCCTTCAATATTCCCTTCTTGCACTTGCTTGCGTATTTTAGTCCAAAAGATGTCCGAATTGCTTTCCCTTGCTTCTTCATGCCAATGTCATGTCATAGCCTACAAAATAACATAAAATGTATGAAAAGTAACTAAGAACATGAATATAAGCAACTAATTCAAGTAACAGATACTGGATAAGTAGGTATAAAACCTACTTATCAGTTACCTATGATTACTATGGTATTCATATATTGATTACCTTTTCTTAATTTTTTCACACTTAAAATGGTTACGACAAATTCCTATAGCGTTTGGTTGATTCATTTATATGTTTTAGAATATGGTTACTAAATACATATAAATTGTTTACTATATATTGTGTATTTGTTTGCTAAATAATGTTTATTTGATTAATTTATAATTTTAAAACGAGTTCTACTAATTTTTTTATATTAATGGTTACTCATCAAAAACATTGGTTACTGTCTACTGCAACTACTGGTTACTGTCTACTGTTGTCTTGGTTACTGTATAACATTATATTGTTCAATGTTGTCTTGGTTACTGTCTAATGCTATCTTGGTTACTGTATGACAATATGTTGGTTACTGTCTAATGTTGTCTTGGTTACTTTGCAACATTATATTGTCTAATGTTGCCTTGGTTACTGTATGACAATATGTTGGTTACTGTCTAATGTTGTCTTGGTTACTTTGCAACATTATATTGTCTAATGTTACCTTGGTTACTGTATGACAATATGTTGGTTACTGTCTAATGTTGTCTTGGTTACTTTGCAACATTATATTGTCTAATGTTGCCTTGGTTACTATATGACAATATGTTGGTTACTGTCTAATGTTGTCTTGGTTACTTTGCAACATTATATTGTCTAATGTTACCTTGGTTACTATATGACAATATGTTGGTTACTGTATAATGTTGTATTGGTTACTTTGTAACATTATACTATCTAATAATTTATTAGTTACTGCCTAATGCTTCCTAGGTTACTATATAACAATATATTGGTTACTGATTCATGATGATTCGATTATTGTGTAATTTTATTGTGGTAACAAATGTGTTTTATTTTCTGGTTACTAACATTATATAGTTTGGTTACTGGTTAACATTGATTTGGTTACTTTACAAACTTATTCTGTTTTCAGACAATGGAGATGATTCCTGTTGTGCTTTATTTCAACGGTACATGGATTGATAGTAACCAGTACACCAACTTTGAAGTTACCGGCATACTACTTCCATCAACTTGTTCGTTCAGAGAAATGCAAAACATGATATGCATTGCATTACGGATAAACACAAACACAACAACATTGTCGATCAAATTTCACATTAGAATCGACATTCCACCGATCTGTATATCAGATGAAGCAACCTTGAGATTCTTTATTGAAGTCAGTAGAAAATCTGATGAACAAGGAAAATTCCCACTGATTATAGATATTGAAAAAAGAAGCGGCCGCACAACAATCTTACATCACTTGACAAATATAGAAGAATATGTTGTTCACGATGTAACGCCAATCAGATCAACACAAGGGAATTCAGCACTAGTTCCACTAGCAACACAAGATTGCCAAATTGGAACGCAATATGCTGATCAGCTTGCAATGGAAATTATTGAACAACAACAAGACAGACAACATGACAAATCATACACAGAAGAACGATATGATGATGTAATAACAGATCCGAATGAACGTGAAGTAAAATTACATCAAACCTACAAAGACAAAAAAATCCTATCACAATCAATGAGGCTGCATTCAATCAAGAAAAATAGACAACACAAAGTTCAACGAACAAGTCATAGAGACTTTGTGCTAGTGTGCGTAGATGATGAAAATTGCAAATGGAAGATGAGAGCATCAAGTATTCGAAAAACCAGTCTGTTCAAGGTGAGGGAATTAAATGACATTCACATGTGTTCAGTCAATGTATTGCTAGGAGACCACAGACAGGCAAATAGTGAGTTGGTCAACGAATGCATAATGCATAAATTAACAAATTTGAAGAAAATATACACATCAACCGATATTGTCGAGGACATGATGACAGAATATAATGTGTCTATCTCTTACCAAAAAGCATGGAGATCGAAGGAGAAAGCATTGGAAAAGGTAAGAGGAAATCCACACGACTACTCATTGATCCCATCATGGTTACACATGCTGCAAAAAACAAATCCAGGTAACACTTTAAAACATATTATTAGTTTTCATAGTTAGTTGGTTACTCAATTCAACTGATTTGGTTGCTATAATATGCATTAGTTACCTTCCTCATATTTATAATTTTTAAATGAGTTCTACTGATTTTTTTATATTAATGGTTACTTATCAAATACATTGGTTTCTTTGTCATCAGAATCGCTGGTTAGTTCTTGTCTAATGTTGTCTTAGTTCTTTGTTGGTTATACTTGTTTAATGCTCTCTAAGTTCTTCGCTTAATCTTCGCTTTAGTTATTGATAACAATAAGTTGTTTACGGCATAATGCTGTCTTGATAACTGAATAACATTATACTATATAATGATGTCTTGGTTACTATATGACAATATGTTGGTTACTGTCTAATGCTTTATTAGTTACTTTGTAACATTATACTGTCTAATGCTTTATTGGTTACTGCCTAATGCTGTGTTGGTTACTGTGTAACAATATATTGGTTACTGATTGGTTACTGAATAACATTATACTATCTAATCTTTGTCTTGGTTCTTGTATGACAATATATTAGTTCTTGTCTAATCGTTTTGGTTACTTTGTAACAATATATTGGTTCTTGATTAATGCTTTATTAGTTACCGCTTAATCTTTGTCTTTAGTTCTTGTGTAACAATATATTGGTTACTGATTATGTAACAATATATTGGTTACTGATTGTGTAACAATATATTGGTTACTGTCTAATGTTGTCTTGGTTATTGTATGACAATATATTAGTTACTGTCTAATGTTGTCTTGGTTACTTTGTAACATTATACTACTTGTAATTCTATTGATAATGTTGATGTTTCAAAACAGGTTCCGTCACAGCTCTTGAGTTAGAAACAAATGATCGTTTCAAATATTTATTCTTTGCCATTGGAGCATCCATTCAAGCATGGCATCATTGCTTTCCAATTATTGTAATCGATGGCACATTCATACAATCAACTTACGGGGACACTACTCGATAAGAACACACAAGATGCAAACCAAACATTGTTCCGATTGCATTAAAGTGGTTGACAAATGAAAATGAATTATCTTGGAGATGGTTTTTCATGAATTTGAGAACTGCTTGTGGAGTTAGGGAAGGGCAATGCATTGTTTTCAGATAGACATGAAGCCATAATACAATGACTGAATTATGTGTTTCCGGATGTCATGCATGGTTCCTGCACATACCATATACTGAAAATTATAAAAAATAGATTCAAGAAGAGAGGAGAAGAACTTAAAGAGGCTTACAACGGGGCATGTAGAGCATACAATATTGAACAATTCAACAAACACATGGCTGAACTTGATGCCATTAATCCTCGAATAAGGACATATTTGGAGAAAGAGGTCAATTTGGAAAAGTGCACCAGGCTCCATGGGACTGTAAGCAGATACTCAACAATGACTTCAAACATCGCCAAATCTATTAACAACGCAATCAAGATGATTAGGGATCTTCCAGTTGCATCAATGATTGAATGCCTACGTTGTCTGGTTCAAAGATGGTATTTCACAAACAAACAAGCAGCCCCTATCAACATTCACAACACTTTCCACAACAACTGAAAAAAGGTTGCAATCTAATATCATTAAATCAAAGAAACTTAAGGTAACTAATACAAATTATAATTTATTGCATCAATTTTTATATTGTATTTGTTACTGACTAATGTTGTCTTGATTACTGCATAATATTACTAATTAATGTTGAATTATTTACTGACTAATGCTGACTTGGTTACTGTGTTACACTATAATGGTTACTGACTAATACTGACTTGTTTACTGACTAATGGTAACTTGGTTACTATGTAATATTATATTGGTTACTAACTAATACTTAATTGCTTATTGCATAACATTATAATGGTTACTTAATACTGTTGAGTTGGTTACTGTGTATCATTGTACTGATTACTTACTAATGCTGACTTGGTTACTGATTAATATTACTAATTAATGTTGAATTGTTTACTAACTAATGCTGACTTGGTTACTGTGTTACACTATAATGGTTACTGACTAATAATGACTTGTTTACTGACTAATGGAAACTTGGTTACTATGAAATATTATATTGGTTATTAATTAATACTTAATTGCTTGATGCATATCATTACAATGGTTACTGACTACTGCTGAGTTGGTTACTGTGTATCATTATACTGGTTAGGACTTATCATTCGGTTATAATAGAACCGAATAGGCTATTCGGTTATAATCGAAAACCAAAATTTGTTCAATTTTGATATCCGAACAAGTAACCGAATTACCCATTAACTGAATAACCGAATTACCGAATAACCGAATTGTAAATTCGGTTATTCGGGTAATAACCCAAATTAAGAAAACAAAATTAGAAAACAAAAAGGAAAATATTTTCTGAAATAGATTGTGCCATTACATAAACATTTCAGCAATCAAGCAAGAAAAATTTCATTCAGTAATTGTAAGGGCCACAACTTTTTCTGCATTCAAGTTAAAAAGGCGTCCAGTGTCGGGGTCAGGATTTGGAAGCTCCATCAAATAAATCATCTCAGAACCCACCCATGACCACGCACCCATATAATTTGTATGTAAAATAGGGATTATCAAGAAGGTATCATTGTCGATCTCCACCACGCCCCCATGCTTCGATCGTGTCGTACCCACGTTTTGGTCGTTGACGAGTCGAATCGTCCGGATTCCGGTGGGGAGGCTCTTGATTTTTCGTGAGGCTACCCGAAAGAGAAAGCCGATAAGACTTTGATGTTGCTACTTGCTTGTGAATATACCCTTGTTTTTTTTTACCTTGGTCTCCACGGGGAGGAGGTCAAAATAGGAAAAAGAAAACAGAGGGGCGTAAAATGAGTGGGTGGGAGCTAAAATTAGGGCTTCAACTCGGATAATAGAATGAGGCATGAGAGAAGGGATGTTTCAGAGGGTGGTTGCCCTCTCGAGAGCCCATGATTTCATTTTACAAAGGGCCAAATCAACAACCCTAACCTTTGTGTGTGTGTACGTGTGTGAATATGTGTATATATGTATGTCTTTTTGTCTAGTATTACGCCTAGTATTGTAAAAATGTCTAAATAGTAAACAACACTATTTGTTTCAAGTGGTAGAGAGAAATCAAGAGTAAGAGATCGAGTCTTTGTGGATAAGAGTAATGAATGGGTTGTGGATAAGAGTGAATGGGCCGAGAGAATTCAAGAGTAAGAGACTGAGTCTTATTTTAACAAGTGTTAGTTCGGTTATTCGGTTAAATCGAATAAACCAAAAGTAATACCCGTACAAACTAACCGAAAACCGTACAAAAATTCGGATATAACCGAAATAGTAAAAATAACCGAATTGTCAGAATATTTAGGTTAAATTATTTCGGTTGTGTTCGGTTTTTCGGTTATACCCGTTTTTTGCTCAGTCCTAATACTGGTTACTAACTTGTTCTTGTTTGGTTACTCTGAATAATTATAATGTTACTGCTGAGTTGGTTACTGTGTATCATTATACTGGTTACTAACTGATGCTTGTTTGGTTACTAACTGATGCTTATTTGGTTACTCTGTATAATTATAACTGATTCTTGTTTAGTTACTAACTGATGCTTGTTTGGTTACTCTGTATAATTATAATGTTACTGCTGAGTTGGTTACTGCTGAATTGCTTGTTTTAAAATTATAACATTGAGTTGTTTACTTTACTATATTTATTCTTTTTTCAAATAATGAAAATGATTCCAGTTGTACTTTATTCTAACAACACTTTATTTGTGATGTAGGTTGAGACATCAAACTTAGTGATTTTCACTGTTTACGATGCCAAACAATATATTGTGGACATCGACCAAAAGACATGCACATGTGGAAAATTTTAGTATCATGAGATGCCTTGTCCGCACGCTGCTGCGGTTATGAGAAAGCGAAATTTGTGCTGTTATGATTTTTGCTCAAAAAAATACTATAAAACAACTTTGGTCGACACATATTCAGCTTCAATCATGCCGTTAGATGACAAAGAAAACTGGGATGTACTAGAAGAAGTAAAAAACATGGTTATAAAACCACCGAACACAAGAAGACCAGCTGGAAGACCAAAAGTAGGGAGGTACAAACACGGATCTGAAATCAAAATTCAAAATAAATGTAGCAGGTGCCAAGAAAAAGGACACAACAGGAAAACCTGCAATAATCAACCGGTTTTAAGACCAAAAAAACCCTGATATAATACATTTACATTAAGAATGTAAATACATGTATATATAATTGTTTACTATCATTAACCATAAACCACATGATTGGTAACATTTTTGATTTTGTACAGTAACCAAAATTTTAATTGATTAATATTTTGATTTCTGAATTCATTATGAGTTGCCAATATAATTGGGAACCCACAAAAGTACACTGTGCACTTGATAATTGTTCCAAATATAAGTTATAAATTATTTGGTTACTAACATAAAGTCAAATGGTTTCCTTATATGACAATTTGGATACCAACTGCACATCTCAAAAATATATTTAATTTAATGAGTTTATAAATGACCATCATATATAATAATGGAATCTCTTAATTAAAATTTCTTATTCCATCATGATGATAGACTAAAAAAATACATACATTTAACAGATTCATAACATTCATGATACAATAACTGCATTTTTTGTTACAAACTAAAACAAATATTGTTAACATATATGTATGTTTGGACACCAACATAACATTTCAACTTAAATAATCGATATATATCGATTTTATCAAATTTTATGACAATTTGTTTACTTATAAAAACATAATATGGTGACCATAATAAGAACTATTTGGTTACTTATTTGTTATAACAATAAACAAAATATAACAAATAGGTAACCAAATATTTAGATAACAGTCACCAAAACAAATTTTTATGTTAACTAATGTATACTCTCACATATACATTTAACAATAGTTACATGTCCTGATACATTTAACAATAGTTATATGTCCTGATACAATATTGTAAATCTCTGTTTACTATCAAAACATTAGTTGGTTACCCTTTTATATATATTTGGTTACCAACTGTACATTTCAAAATAATATAGCAAACACAACTTAAACGAATCAAATACCAACCAACACACAAAATTACTTCCAATACTGCTAATATAATAAAATATGAAATCCCATCTATATAAGATCCAATAATCATCTCTTTATAAACCATACAACATTGTTGTGTATATTACAAAAAAAAACAAAATACAAAACACAATTCATACTGACAAAACTACAAGATCTGAACTAATCAAAATCTGGAACAAATCTTCCTGGAAATTCTCTGTCAGTCTCATATCCCTCCAATTATTTGTTCCTTGCATGCATATATAGATTTATGCATAACTTCTTCCGATACTGCGCAATGGGAAATGGAATAGGAATTTCATCAAACTTCTGATAAATGACATGCTCAGCGAAACAAATTGTGAACATCCCACAATCACTGTACAAATGGACAAAAGATAACGAAAATCAATACTAGAATCAACCTATATATAGAACATATCAGTTTATACAAGAATAAAACAAAGTTATATATAAAATTAAGCGAAACATAAATTAAAGGTAACAAAACAAAAAACATGTATACCAAAAAACATATTGAAGAAGTAACCGAACAATTATATCGTATTAACCAAACCATGTTTTAATGCGAACTGACACATGATCAACATATTGACTCAACCCAGTTCAGACAACAAATATATACTACGCAAATACATGGTAACCAAAACAACATACAAAAGTAACAAAAATACCAAATTGAGGGAACAAAGAGTATTTTCCAAATCATAAGCAAACAGTAATAAAAAATATACTAAATTAGTAACCAAACAGTTACATGATAGTAACCAAAACAGTTATATGATAGTAACCAATATAGTTATATGATGTTAACCAAATCATAAACAACATGTACACTAAAACCAATTTATTAAACCATGAATAATAGGCAAATGCATGGTAACCCAACCTATTTGGATACTTATTTGTTATAACAATCAACAAAATATAACAAATAAGTAACCAAATAGGTATATAACAATAATCATATACTTATTTTAATAGTAACCAAAGCATAACCAACCTGTAAATCTAGCAACCTATAATGAAAGTCATATTGTAACAAAATTGAGTGAACAAAAATATTTTCCGAATCATAAGCAAACAGTAACAAAAAGCATACTAATTAAGTAACCAAATAGTTACAACATAGTAACCAAAACAGTTATATGATAGTAACCAAAATATTTATATGATGGTAACCTAATCATAAACAACATGTACACTAAAACCAGTTTATTAAACCATGAATACTAGTCAAATACATGGAAACCCAACCTATATGTAATAATTTAAAAAATGTAAACAATGTAACTCTTACCCCTCGACTTGTTCAGGAACCGACTCTGCAAATTCCAACTCAATTATATCATCTTCCTCCTTATTTCGATATGGTTCACTGCTAAAGTCAATGTCACACCTATCCCTCTAAAAACCAGTCTTGCGCAGTACAGTGGGAAGAATAAAGATGTAAGGCTCACAAACATCCATGATTTTTGTTTGCATGGATTTCCTTTTTGGCTGCAGAGAATTGTAAACAGTTAGACGTCTACGATGCACATCAAACGTTAACAAAAACCAATGGTCCGGTGATGACATATGGATGGGGAACAACACATAGTCAACATTTCTCCATGGTGTGTTGACATTCATAAATGAGCCATGAATGTATTCGAAACATCACCCTCCCCTGCATAATACACTCTTATCTCGCATTTTACTTGAATACTCTTCAAAAAGAGAGGTCATCTTGCACATGGAACCAACAATCCAGTAGTCGTTGCCCTTATATGCAATAATTATCGTAATGTTCAGCCAATTTACTAAATAATATAATGCAACATTGATGTCTTGAACCAAAAAAAACATAAAATATTAATAGTTGCTGAAAAATAACATTATGTAATGAATGTAACCAACACTGTTAACGCTAGTTACTTAAACAACTAAATAATGTAACCATAACTATAAAAACATAATTTGAAAAAAAAAACATAAAACATGTATGATAGTAACCAAAACATATATAAAATATATATGCAAGTAACCAAACAGTTATATGATAGTAACCAAACAGTTGAAAGATAGTAACTAAACAGTTATATGATAGTAACAAAACAATTATATGACAGTAACAAAATAGTTATATGATAATAACCAATCACTTATATCATAGTAACCAAAACATGTTTATATATTAACATATCAGTTTATATGATGGTAACCAAAACATATACAAAACATATATGATAGTAACCAAACAATTATATGACAAGAACTAAATAGTTGAATGATAGTAACCAAACGAAGAATATGATAGAAACAAAAAGCGGTTATACAGCGAATAAAAAGCGGTTATATGACAAAGAACTCAACACTGTTAACGCTAGTTACTTAAACAACTAAATAATGTAACCATAACTATAAAAACATAATTTGAAAAAAAAAGAACTTACATCGTCGTCTAACCATTGCCCAGGAGTCTTTAATTTATAAAACCACATTTTTGATGAAATTGGGATAGACCCAAATACAAACAGGTTTGATAATGTCATTTTTCTCAGGGAATTTGTCCATCCTTTAATACTAAAGCATATTAGTATAAACGCTGACATTAACAATCACCGTATTAGTATACACACTACCCAAAAACAAATTTATTTGTTTCATAAAAAATTATAACATTGTTAACAGTAAAAAACATACCTTTTCCTGTTGTTAAGTTCTATTTTAAACCATTGTTCAAACAATGCCTCTTCATATTTAACGGCATATCCATGCAAAATTTAGGGAATGCAGAAATAACAACAACTCTTTGACTAACACCCGATGCATTAGACGATAACCCAGCCGAACCAAACATTGGAGTGTATGGAGACCGCATAACAAAGACTCTTCAGTATGTTCAATGGATGTGTCTACCCTTGGCTTTATCAACGCTCTTCTCCAATTCATCACACTGAACTATGTCCTGTGTAGTCAGAACCATCTCATCAAGTACAAATTTGCTTTCTGCCTCGAATTTATTCCCCTTTTATAATTGACAAAAAATGTAACAAATACAATTAGATTTTCACATAAACACCTGCATTTAACTAATATATGCAATAACAAACAGTTGTAAAAAGATATAAATTGAACAATAACGGACAAATTAAAGTGAACATATCATAATAGAAACAAAAACAAAATAAAACAGTAACCAAGCAGTTATATAATGGTAACTAACACGCATTATTATAGTAACCAACCAATATAATAATAGTAAATAATCCATAATACTAAATAGATATAAATTGCTTACTGTTTATTATATATTTGTTTGGTGAAGAATGTTTACTTGATTACTTTATAATTTTCAAGTGAGTTCTATTGATTTTTTAATACTGATGGTTACTCATCATATACATTGGTTACCTTCCTGCAACTACTAGTTACTGTACAATGATGACTCAGTTACTGTGTAACATTATACTGTCTAATGCTCTATTAGTTACTGTCTAATGCAGTCTTGTTTTTACCTCAAATTTATTCCCCTGTTTATATTGACATAAAGGGTAACAATAATATACTATCTAATGATGTCTTGGTTACTGTGTAACATTATACTGTCTAATGATGAATTGGTTACTGTCTAATGCAGTATTGGTTACTATGAAAGTTTATACTTGTTACTAACTAATGCTGATTTGGTTACTATGAAACATTATAATGGTTACTATATATTTATGAGTTGGTTACTGTGTAAAATTATAACAGTAACCAAAACCTAAAACATGTACTAGTATAATAGTAGCCAAAACCTAAAGCATGTAATCATTATAACACTAACCTCAACAGCAACATAAACAACAATTTCTTTCCCAGTGCACTGGCTTAATATGTCAAAAGTTGGCATGTCATCATTATTGACAATCTGTGCAAAATACAAAACAACCAATTAATCATTAAGAAAAAGACATCTAACACAAAGCAAAACAAACAAAAATTTCTAACCTTGACATTTTCTTGATCATCATTACTTATTATTTCATGATGTTCTTCAACCATACCATCACGTTCAACTTCATTACCATACTCAAATTCATTCCCATCCTTCTTCTCAACAAAATCTGACACATCATCACCATAATTATTTTTATTTAGTTTTGAACCATCCTCAACAACATGACGGTCTTCAACCATAATATCATCAGCTTCATTTTCAACATCATCATTCTTCTCATCAGCTTTCAACCCATCATCACCAACCTCATCATCATTATTATTATTACCTTTAGAAACATCAGCATCCTCATCAACAACATCATCAGCTTCATCAGCTTCATCGGCTTCATCGGATTCATCATCATCATCAACATCACCACCCTCATCAGAATCAAAATCAGAATCACTATCAACTTTTTTAACCCCACCATCTTTGATCCCACGTAACTCATCTCTAATAATTAACCTAAAGTCTATGCATAGCTGAACGTGTAAAATCTGCATCTCATCCTTAATATCAGCCCGCAATTTTACAATGTCTTTCTTAATTTCAAAAACTTTTTTCTCCAACGACCGTAACCGTGTATCAATTGCATCTTTAATGTCCGATATATCAAATCCAATGTTGTCATCCTTCACCTTTTTTTCAACCTTTTTTGTCAAAGATCCTTCCCATTAAAAAAAGTGAAACTACCAAATCAAGTCGTTCATTCTCCTCACCGTGGAATCAAACTTTTAACCTCATTTGAAAAACAATAAGTACACTTCAAAGATAACATCCGACAAACATTATACAATTACAATAACAAAAGATAAAATAAAGAATCATAAAACATAATCAAGAACAAAAACATATATATTTGGTAACCAAATATATAAAAATCGGTAATTAACTAAATGTATAAAGGTAACCAAACTTTGTATATTCTAGTAACCAACAACATTTTATTGTTAACATACACATAATATAATCAAGAACTAAATTAGTATATAAAGGTAACTAACTACTATGTTAATAGTAAACTTCACAAAAATAATCAGTAACCAAATAATTAACTAAAGGTAACCAATTGCATTCTTAGTAGTAAACTGCATACCTGTCCAGAACAAAATACCAGATCATTCAACTTATCATTTGAAGGGGGCTTCACTAGCTCCTTCCATTTACATAAACGGACATCCGATAGATGTTCTTCGTTGCATATACCGCAAGCTTTGAAAGTTGAAATGGTTTCAAACATAAATACTTGAAATACATATGGAAGACCATTCAACTTATACAATTTAATATAATGGTCCTTGTAGAAATTATTTGTTGAACCACCACTCCATCCTTTCTTTATATGCCCCTTCAAAGCATTTGACAAAGAGTACTTTGTCATTTCAAACGCAACTTTCCCCCAAGGAAAACTGCTAACATCACCATAACATAAAAAATTGACCATTGCCCCATCAACAAAATTTTCAGAAACTGTTGAAAGAATAAAATTAAACACCAAAAAAATCAATGACATCCTAATAGCCTCATCATCGTCATCAAAAACTGCCTTCCGGAATACCCTACCTATACTACTATGAGTAACAGCTTTAGCCCCATTTTTTTTTCAATAATCAGATTCTGCATACCTTTATATGCACTTATATCATCATTGCCTTGCCATCTCAACCCAGAAATCATACAAAATTCAGGTAACCCAAACCTAACCCTTTTCTCCCCAAACAAAAACCATATCTCACCATCATCCCTTTGGTGAACCTCCCTTACAAGAGCATGGTGAATAATCTGTGAATACATTTGATGCTCACCAAACTCCAAAAATTTTCCTTAACATGTTATCATAAATTTCTCCAGCTGACTTTCATTCAATTTCTTGGCAATAATGATGGGGACTTCCATGTCACACCAATATATTACTTTTCCAATGAATTTTCTGTTGCATTCCTCATAGTAAAGATCCCATAACTGTAAATACACAAAACCAGAATTGAACAGTTATTAGTAACCAATATAAGAAAAATTTATACCAAAAATAAAATATACACTAAACCCATTAACCAAATACATACTAAACAAGTAATCGATTAATTCTATGATGGTAACCAAACCATCTTTTAATGGTAACCAATACATAAACAACATATACACTAAACCCAATTTATTAAACCATGTATACTAGGCAAAAACATATTAAACATAACAACATAACAAGGTAACCAAAGTCCCAACTTAAGAAAACATAAATGGTTTCAAAATAATAAGCTTAATTCAATGGAACATTAACATAAATCAAATAATACAAAATACTAACCAAACTGTAATATGGTAGTAACCAAAACCTGATATAACAGTAACCAAAATAAATTATCACAGTAACCAAATACATACTAATAAGTAACCAAATCATTATAAGTTTACAAAGAACTAAATACATACTAATAAGTAACCAAATAATTATGATTTTACAAGAACTAAATACATACTAATAAAAAATCACAAGAACTAAATACATACTAATAAGTAACCAAACCATAAAAGTAACACACTAATATAATATCACAAGAATAACAAATACATACTAATAAGTAACCAAATCAAGATAAGTTTACAAAGAACCAAATACATATTAATAAGTAACCAAATAATAAGCTTACAAAGAACAAATACATACTAACAAACCTGTAATATGGTAGTAACCAAAACCCGATATAACAAGAACAAAATATAATATCACAAGAATCAAATACATACTAATAAGTAATCAAATCATTATAAGTTTACAGAACCAACTACATACTAGTAAGTAACCAAATAATTATGATTTTATAGTAACAAATACATACTAATAAAAAATCACAAAGAACAAATACATACTAATAAGTAACCAAGCCATAAAAGTAACACACTAATATAATATCACAGTAACCAAATACATACTAATAAGTAACCAAATCATTATAAGATTACAGTAATCAAATACATACTAATAAGTAACCAAATAATAAGCTTACAGTAACCAAATACATACTAATAAGTAATCGAATAACTATATAATGGTAACCATAAGAAAATTTAAATTAACACACCTTTAAAATTCTCTGTGTTGTAATTATATTCTGGATAAGCACTTGACCTTTTGCCTTAACTACAGGAACATCAAACTCAGAATCTAACTGCACTTGAGAATGCTTGATATCACTATGTATCACCAGCCTATTCTCATTCTTACTCGATTTCTGACCTACATCCTTTTCCTTCCCCCTCCTATCCACAACAAACTTCTTCACGTCCTTGACAGAATCACACTCCGATATTCTCTTCCTCTTCCCATCCTTCTTCCTTGTATTAACCATTCTATACAAAACATAAAAAATAACACAAACCCACATAAAAATCAATACTACATTCGACTGATAAACTACATTAATATGTAATACGTTAAACTATATCAAAATAACTGACCTAAAAATATACACAACCAGAATCGATAACGAAGAAGAATAAACCAACTGGAACACTGTGTAATCACGAAAACAAGTAACAACGATGGTGACGAAAATAAAACGAAAACGAAATGGCTATGAACTTCGATAACGATCAATGGAGAATACTGAAACACGAAGGAAAGAGAAAAGAGGGTTTCAACGTGTAAAGTGTCTTAAGACGAAGACGAAGAGTCCTACAGAGACAATAGATTGCGGTTATCACGCATTTCAAAAAACATGCCCCCATTAATATTATTAATCCCTTAAATTAAGGAATCATAATTATAATGATATTGTAAATAAAATTAAAAAAGTGTAATGTTTTTGTAATTATTTTATGGATGTAAGATTTTTGTAAATATTTTCTAAAAGGTACTAACATATGTAATTTTTCCTTTTTTTTCTTCACTAAAAATAAAAATAGTTTTTTTGTAATAAATAAAAGGGAAAATTACATATATTAGTACATTTTTAAAAATAATTACAAAAGTCATACCTCTATAAAATAATTACAAAAATATTATACTTTTTTGTTTTTATTTTCAATATTAGTATAATTAAAGGTCCTTAAGTTAAGGGATTAATATATAATGGCTGACATGGCAATATTAATGGGTTGTTTTTATTTTGAAAGACGTGATAACCACCATTACGCCTCTTTATTTTTAAACCATTGTTTGCATGCTAAAACCCTTTTTTCTCTTTCTGTTCATCTTCTTCCCTATCTTCTCTCTCTGTTCGTGTTATTCGTCAATCGTTTGATTGCCATTTTCGTCTTGTTGTATAGTTATTGTTGTTATTTGTTGTCGTTGTTTATTGTTATTGTTGTTACTCTGTCAGTTCAGACAACTTCTGTTTCTTGGTCACCATTTTCGTTGCTCTGTTCGTTCGATTAGTTGTTTTGTTTTGTTCGTTCAATTTGTGTTGAATGGCTAATACAATGAAGAAGTACGGAAAGAGAAAGAGAATCACAGATGATGATTCTGTAAAGGGTTTGAAGAAGTTTGTTGTGGAGAGGAAGGGGAAGGGGGATAATGTAGGTCAGGAATTGAGTAAGAGTGAGCATAGGTTGGTGTTACATAGTGGTATCAAACATCCTGAAGTGCAAAGAGATTCTGATTTTGATGTCGATGTAGTTAAGTCAGAAGGACAAGTTCTTAGCCAGAATATAATTTCAACAGAAAGAATTTTAAAGGTTTGTTAATTTAAATTTCGTTATTTAAATATCATATAAATGTTTGGTTTCGTAGTTAGTATGTTTTTTTATCGTTAGTTTCTATTTTGGATACCACCTGTGTTCAATCGATTTGGAATGTTTAGTTACTTTTTTATTTTGTTATGGTTACCATTATAAGATGTTTTGATTACTATCATATAATTGTTCGGTTACTGTTAGATTATGATTTTGATACCACTTTTGTTCCCTTGAGTTGGGTCTTTGGTTACTGTTTATTGTTGTAATGGTTACCATATATTTGATTTAGTATACATTGTTTGACTAAAATGTGGTTGATTTATATGTTTGTTTATGTATTGGTTACCATGGATACATGGTTTGGTTACTATCATATAGCTATTTGGTTACTTGTTTAGTATGTTTGTTGTTAATGTTTGCTTATGATTTGGAATCTATTATTGTTCCCTCAATTTGGTATTTTGGTTTCTTTTTTGTGATGTTTTGGTTTCCATGTATATATGTAGTATACATTTGTTGGCTAAAATGGATTTGGTGTACATGTTTATCATGTTTTGGTTACTATGATATAACTGTTTGGTTATTATCATATAACTATTTTGTTACTATCATATAAACTGATATGATACTATATAAACATGTTTTGGTTACTATGATATAACTGTTTGATTACTATTTTATAACCGTTTGGTTACTATGATGTAAATTGATATGTTACTATATAAACATGTTTTGGTTACTATGATAGGTTACTATGATATAAACTGATATGTTACTATGATATAACTGTTTTGTTTCTATCATATAACTATTTTGTTACTATCATATAAATGTTTGGTTTACTATCAAATATCCGTTTGGTTACTATATTATAAGCTGTATGGTTACTATCATATTACTATTCGTTACTATCATATAACCTGTTTAGTTCTTGTTTTATTATGTTATGGTTATTATTATATTACGATATGGTAACTATTTTTGTTCAGTTAGTGTTGGATGTTGAAAACTTTTTATAGTATATTTTGGCAACTGTTTAATTGTTATATTATGTTTTTGCTAGTATGATATTATTTGTTGGTTATTATGTAATTGTTTATGGTATAAACAATGTTTTATATTGGTTACTAATAATCGTGCAAAATCGATTTTGTTTATTTGCGAGTTATGGGACATGTATTACGAGGATGTAACGAGAAAATTTATTGGAAAAGTTATTTATTGAGTGCGACATGGAAGTCCCAGCATGATTGCCAAGAAACTGAACGAAAGTCAGTTGGAGAAGTTCAAGGCAACATGTTTTGGGAATTTTCTGGAGTTCGGTGATCAGCACCAAATGTATTCCCAGATTATTCACCATGCTCTTATAAGGAGGTTCATCGAGTGATCTTTGGTGAAATGTGGTTTTGTTTGGGGATAAAAGGTTGATTTGGTTTTTTGAGTTTTGTCTAATTTCTGGGTTGAGATGACAGGGTGATGATGATATTACTGCTTATAAAGGTATGGAGAATTTGCTTATTGAAAAGTTTTTTGGGCACGAAGCTGTTACGCGTAGTAGTATTGGTAGGGTTTATCAGAAGGCAGTTTTTGATGACGATGATGAGGCAGTTAAGATGTTATTGATTTTTTTGGTGTTTAATTTTATTTTATCCACAGTTTCTGAAAATCATGTGGATGGGGCAATGGTTTATTTTCTATGTTATGGTGATGTTAATAGATTTCCTTGGGGGAAAGTCGCGTTCGAGATGACAAAGTACTCTTTTTCAAATGGTTTGAAGGGAAGCTTGAAGAAAGGAAGGAATGGTGGGTCAATATATAATTTCTACAGAGATCATTATACAAAATTGTACAAGTTGAATGGTCTACCTTATGTATTCCAAGTTTTTATGTTCGAGATCATTCCGACATTCAAATCTCGGGGCATATGCAATGATGAGCATCCTTCTGATGTCCGTTTATGTAGATGGAAGGAGCTAGTGAAGCCCCTTACGAATGACAAGTTGAATGAATTAGTATTTTGTTCCGGACAGGTATGTCGTTTACTGCTAAGAGTATAATTGGTTACCTTTAGTTATATATTTAGTTACTGATTATATGTTGTGATGTTTACTGTTAACAAAGTAGTTATTTACCTTTATATACTCATTTGGTTACTGATTAGTTTTCTTTGTGTTAATAATAACAATGTATGTTGTTTCTTGAATATACGCATTTGGTTACTAATTAAATTATCCTCGTGTTGCTAATAACAATTTTGTTTGTTACCCCCAAAATACAAATTTTGTCTACCTTTATTAATTGTTTTGGTTACTGATTTATATACATTTGGTTATCTGTATATATGTAGTTGGTTACTAATTATGTTTCATGATTCTTTATTTAGTTTTTTTTATGTATTTGTTCAATGTTTGTCGGATATTATACTAAATGTACTTAATGTTTTTCAGTTGAGGATAAAAAGTCCGGTTCCCACGTCGAGGAGAAGGATCGACTTGATTTGGGTGGGCTTCAATTTTTAAATGGGAAGGATCTTTGATAAGAAGGTTTCAAAAAAAGTTAAGGGTGGCAACATTGGAATTGATATGTCTGAAGTTAAAGATGCAATTGATGCACGGTTTAGGCCGTTGGAGAAGAAAGTGTCTGAAATTAAGAAAGACATTGTAAAATTGCGGGCTGATATTAAGGATGATATACATGTTTTTCATGTTCAGTTATGTAGGGACTTTAGGTCCATTATTAGAGATGAGTTACGTGGGATCAAAGGTGTTGGGGACAAACAAGTTGATGGTGATTTTGATGATGATGATGATTCTGATGATGGCGATGATGATGATGATGATGATGATGGTGAAGATGATGTAGGTGATGAAGCTGATCATGGTGTTGATGATGATGATGTTGTTTTTAAAGGTAAAAATAATGATGTTGATGAGGTTTGTGATGATGGGTTGATAGGTGATGAGAAAAATGATGAGTTTGATACTGAAGTCGTTAAAGAGTGTGAAGATGTTGTTATGGTTGATGAAGTTATTAAGGATGATGAAGTTCTTAAAGAGTGTGAAGACCCCCATGTTGATGAGGACGTTGATGATTGTTCAAAAATAAATAAGAATAATGATGGTGATGATGTGTTGAATTTTGTTGTGAAGAAGGATGGGAATAAATTTGAGATTGGTAATGAAGTTGAACGTGATGTTGGGGTTGAAGAACATCATGAAATAAAAATTGATGATGATGCAGAAAATGTCAAGGTTAGACATATTTGTTTGTTTTATTGTGTTATATGTCTTTTTTTTAGTTTAATTGATTGTTTTTTATTTTTCACAGATTGGCAAGAATAATGACATGCCATCGTTTGACATATTAAGCCAATGTATTGGTAAAGAGATTGTTGTGTATTTTGCTGATGAGGCTAGTGTTATAATGATATGCCATCCTATTTTTTACATGTTTTTGGTTATTGGTTACTGTTATATTATTATATGGTTACTATTATATATATTATGTTTACTATTATAATATTGGTTGGTTACTATTAAATAAACATTATTCAGCAAAGAAATATATAATAAACAGTGACCAATTTATATCTATTTAGTATTATGGATTGTCTACTATTATTATATGGGTTGGTTACTATTACAATGTGTGTTGGTTACCACTATATAACTGTTTGGTTACTGTTTTATTTTGTTTTTTGTTTCTATTATAATATGTTCACTTTAATATGTATATTATTGTTCAATTTATATCTTTTTACAACTGTTTGTTATTGCATATATTTGTTAAATGCATGTGTTTATGTGAAAATCTAATTGTATTTGTTACATTTTCTTTTAATTGTAAAAGGGGAATACATTTGAGGCAGAAAGCAACTCTGTACTTGATGAGATGGTTCTGATTACACAAGACATAGTTCAGTGTGATGAATTGGAGAAAAGCGTCGATAAAGCCAATGGTAGACCTGTCCGTGAACATGCAAAGAGTGTTGTTCTGCGGTCTCCATATACATCAACGTTTGGATCGGCTGATTTATCGTCTAATGCTTCAGGTGCTAGTCAAAGAGTTGCTGTTATTTCTGCATTCCCCAAAGTTTGCATGGATATGCCGTCAAAATTTGAAGAGGCATTGTTTGAACAATGGTTTAAAATAGGACTTAACAACAGGAAAAGGTTTTTTTTTTACTGTTAACAATGCTATAGTTTTTTATGAATCAAACTTTATAATCTTACACAGTAACCAGGTCTGCACTATCGAGTATCTATTATAGTTTTACATAGTAACCAAGTCAGAATTAGTCAGTAATCAATATAATGTTAAACAGTATCCAAGTGAACATTAGTCAGTAACCAAGTTATCATTTTTCATTAACCAATTTAGTATTGTTCAATAATATTATGCACTAAGCATTATAATTTTACACAACAACCAACTCAGCAATATTCAGTATCCACTATAATGTTACACAGTAACCGAATAAGCATGAATCAATAACCAATATATTGTTACATAGTAACCAAGGCAGCATTAATCAGTAACCAATAAAGAATTAGACAGTATAATGTTACAAAGTAACCAAGACAACATTAGACAATAACCAGCATATTTTAATATATTGGTTACTGATTCATGTTTTTGGGTAGTGTGTATACTAATACGGTGATTGTTAATGTTAGCGTGTATACTAATATGCTTTTATATTGAAGGACGAACAAATTCCCTGGGAAGAATGACATAATCGAACCTACTTTTGTATTTGGGTCTATCCCAATTGCATCAAAAATGTGGTTTTATAAATTAAAGACTCCTGGGCAATGTTTAGATGACGAAGTGAGTTCTTTTTTTTTAAAATTATGTTTTTATAGCTATGGTTACATTATTTAGTTGGTTAAGTAACTAGCGTTAACAGTGTTGGTTACATTCATCACATAATGTTATTTTTTAGCAACTATTAATATTTTATGTTTTTTTTGGTTCAACACATCAATGTTGCGTTATATTATTTTCGTAAATTGGCCAGACATTCTGATAGTGTGCATATAAGGGCAACGACTACGGATTGTTGGTTCCATGCCAAGATGACCTCTCTTTTGGAGGAGTATACAAGTAAAAATGTAGATAAGATTGTATTGTCTGGGGAGGGTGATGTTGCTGAATACATTCATGGCCTGTTTATGAATGTCAACACACCATGGAGAAATGTTGACTATGTGTTGTTCCCCATCCATATGTCATCATCGGACCATTGATTTTTGTTAACGTTTGATGTGCATCGTAGACGTCTAACTGTTTACAATTCTCTGCATCCAAAAAGGAAATCCATGCAAACAAAAATTATGGATGTTTGTGAGCCTTACATCTTTATTCTTCCCACTTTACTGCACAAGATTGGTTTTTGGAGGGATAGGTGTGACATTGACTTTAGCAGTGAACCGTATCGAAATAAGGAAGAAGATGATATAATTGAGTTGGAATTTGTAGAGACGGTTCCTGAACAAGTCGAGGGGTAAGAGTTACATTGTTTACATTTTTTAAATTATTACATATAGGTTGGGTTTCCATGTATTTGACTAGTATTCATGGTTTAATAAACTGGTTTTAGTGTACATGTTGTTTATGATTAGGTTACCATCATATAAATATTTTGGTTACTATCATATAACTATTTTGGTTACTATGTTGTAACTATTTGGTTACTTATTTAGTATTCTTTTTGTTACTGTTTGCTTATGATTCGGAAAATATTTTTGTTCACTCAATTTTGTTACAATATGACTTTCATTATAGGTTGCTGGATATACAGGTTGGTTATGCTTTGGTTACTATTAAAATAAGTATATGGTTATTGTTATATACCTATTTGGTTACTTATTTGTTATATTTTGTTGACTGTTATAACTAATAAGTATCCAAATAGGTTGGGTTACCATGCATTTGCCTATTATTCATGGTTTAATAAACCGGTTTTAGTGTACATGTTGTTTATTATTTGGTTAACATCATATAACTCTTTTGGTTACTATCATATAACTGTTTTGGTTACTATCATGTAACTGTTTGGTTACTTATTTAGTATACTTTTTGTTACTGTTTGCTTATGATTTGGAAAATAATATTTGTTCCATCAATTTGGTATTTTTGTTACTTTTGTATGTTATTTTGGTTACCATGTATTTGCGTAGTATACATTGGTTGTCTGAACTTGGTTTGGTCAATATGTTGATCATGTGTCAGTTACCATTAAAACATGTTTTGGTTAATACGATATAATTGTTCGGTTACTTCTTCAATATGTTTTTTGGTATACATGTTTTTATTTTGGTTACCTTTAATTTATGTTTCGGTTAATTTTATATATAACTGTTTGGTTATTGTATAAACTGATATGTACTATATATAGGTTGATTCTAGTATTGATTTTTGTTATTTTTTGTCCATTTGTACAGTGATTGCGGGATGTTCACAATTTGTTTCGCTGAGCATGTCATTCATCAGAAGTTTGATGAAATTCCTATTCCATTCCCCATTGCGCAGTATCGGAAGAAGTTATGCACAAATCTATATATGCATGCAAGGAACAAACAATTGGAGGGATATGAGACTGACATAGAATTTCCAGGAAGATTTGTTCCAGATTTTGATTAGTTCAGATCTTGTAGTTTTGTCCGTATGAATTGTGTTTTGTATTTATTTATTTTTTGGAATATACACAACAATGTTGTATGGTTTATAAAGGGATGATTATTGGATCTTATATAGATGAGATTTCATATTTTATTATATTAGCAGTATTGGAAGTAATTTTGTGTGTTGGTTGATATTTGATTCGTTTAGGTTGTGTTTGCTACCTTATTTTGAAATGTACAATTGGTAACCAAAAATGTATAATAGGGTAACCAATTAATGTTTTGATTGTAAACAGAGATTTACAATATTATATCAGGACATATAACTATTGTTAAATGCATATGTGAGAGTATACATTGGTTGCCTAAAGACACAATATCACTTTCATTATAGGTTACTGGATATACATTTTATTTATGTTTGGTTACCATTAAAATTTATTTTGGTTATTATTATCTAACTATTTGGTTACTTATTTGTTATATTTTTTTATTGTTATAACAAATAAGTAACCAAATAATTTATCGTTATGGTCACCATATTATGTTTTTATAAGTAAACAAATTGTCATAAAATTTGATAAAATCAAGATATATCGGTTTTTAAGTTGAAATGTTATGTTGGTGTCCAAACATACATATATGTTAACAATATTTATTTTCGTTTGTATAAAAACGATTTATAAATTTGTATCACTAATGTTATGAAGTGTTAAATGTATGTGTTTTTTTATAGTCTATCATCATGATGGAATAAGAAATTTTAATTAAGAGATTCCATTATTATATATGATGGTCATTTATAAACTTGTATTAAATTAAATATATTTTTGAGATGTGCAGTTGGTATCCAAATTGTCATATAAGGGTAACCATTTGACTTTATGTTAGTAACCAAATAATTTACAACTTATATTTGGAACAATTATCAAGTGCACAGTGTACTTGTGTGGTTTCCCAATTATATTGGCAACTCATAATGAATTTAGAAATCAAAATATTAATCAATAAAAATTTTGGTTACTGTACAAAATCAAAAATGTTACCAACCATGTGGTTTATGGTTAATGATAGTAAACAATTATATATATATATATGTATTTACACTCTTAATGTAAATGCAATATGTCAGGGTTTTGTTGGTCTAAAAACCGGTGGATTATTGCATGTTTTCCTGTTGTGTCCTTTTTCTTGGCACCTGCTGCATTTGTTTTGAATTTTGATTTCAGATCCATGTTTGTACCTCCCTACTTTTGGTCTTCCAGCTGGTCTTCTTATGTTCGGTGGTTTATACCTATGTTTCTTACTTCTTCTGGTACATCCCAGTTTTCTTTGTCATCTAACGACATGATTGAAGCTGAATATGTGTCGACCAAAGTTGTTTTATAGTATTTTTTGAGCAAAAATCATAACAGCTCAAATTTCGCTTGCTCATAACAGCAGTAGCGTGCGGACAAGGCATCTCATGGTACTAAAATTTACTACATGTGCATGTCTTTTGGTCGATGTCCATAATATATTGTTTGGCGACATCGTAAACGGTGAAAATCACTAAGTTTGATGTGTCAACCTACATCACAAATTAAGTGTTGTTAGAATAAAATACAACTGGTATCGTTTTCATTGTCTGAAAAAAGAATAAATATAGTAAAGTAAACAACTCAATGTTATAATTACAAAACACAATAACATTATAATTATACAGAGTAACCAAACAAGCATCAGTTAGTAGCCAGTATAATGATACACAGTAACCAACTCAACAGTAGTCAGTAACCATTGTAATGATATTCAGTAAGCAATTAAGTATTAGTTAATAACCAATATAATATTACATAGTAACCAAGTTACCATTAGTCAGTAAACAAGTCATTATTAGTCAGTAACCATTATAATGTTGCACAGTAAACAAGTCAGCATTAGATCAGTAACTAATTCAACATTAATTAGTAATATTATGTCATAAATAACAAGGCAAAGATTAGTAAGTAAATCAAAGACAATGATACACAAGAACCAACTCAATAAAGATTATGTAACCATTATAATGTTATGCAATAAGCAATTAAGTATTAGTTAGTAACCAATATAATATTACATAGTAACCAAGTTACCATTAGTCAGTAAACAAGTTAGTATTAGTCAGTAACCATTATAGTGTAACACAGTAACCAAGTCAGCATTAGACAGTAAACAATTCAACATTAATTAGTAATATTATGTAGTAATCAAGACAACATTAGTCAGTAACAAAGAAAATTTAAAATTTGATGCAATAATTTATAATTTGTATTAGTTACCTTAAGTTTCTTTGATTTAATGATATTAGATTGCAACCATCCTTCAGCTGTTGTTGAAAGTGTTGTGAATGTTGATAGAAATTGCTTGTTTGTTTGTGAAATACCATCTTTGAACCGCATAACGATGCATTCAATCATTGATGCAACTGGAAGATCCCTAATCATCTTGATTCCGTTGTTAATAGATTCGGCGGTGTTTGAAGTCATTGTTGAGTATCTGCTTACAGTCCTATGGAGCCTGGTGCACTTTTCTAACTTGACCTCTTCCTCCAAATATGTCCTTATTCGAGGATCAATGGCATCAAGTTCAGCCATGTGTTTGTTGAATTGTTCAATATTGTATGCTCTACATGCCCCGTTGTAAGCCTGTTTAAGTTCTTCTCCTCTCTTTTTGAATCTGCTTTTTATATTTTTTAGTATATGGTATGTGCAGGAACATGCATGACATCCGAAAACACATAATTCAGTCCTTGTATTATGGCTTCATGTCTATCTGAAAAAATGCATTGGCCTTCCCTAACTCCACAAGCAATTCTTAAATTCATGAAAAACCATCTCCAAGATAATTCATTTTCGCTGTCAACCACTACAAAAGCAATCGGAACAATGTTTCGGTTTGCATCTTGTGTGCTTGCTATTAGTAGTGTCCCCCCGTAAGTTGATTGTATGAATGTGCCATCGATTACAATAATTGGAAAGCAATGATGCCATGCTTGAATGGATGCTCCAATGGCAAAGAATAATTACTTGAAACAAGCATTTGTTTTCAACTCAAGAGCTGTGACGGAACCTGTTATGAAAAATCAACATTATCATTAGAATTACAAGTAGTATAATGTTACAAAGTTACCATGATAGCATTAGACAGTAACCAATATATTGTCATACAGTAACCAAGACATCATTAGACAGTAACCAAGATAACATTGGACAATATAATGTTATACAGTAACCAACAGTTGCAGTAGACAGTAACCAATGTGTTTAATGTTAAACAGTATCCAAGTCAACATTAGTCAGTAATCAAGTCATCATTTTTCAATAACCAAGTTAGTATTGTTCAGTAATATTATGCACTAACCATTATAATTTTACACATCGTCATCTCAGCAATATTCAATAACCATTATAATGTTTCACAATAACCGAATTAGCATCAATCAAGAATTCAATATATTGTTACACAAAGAACAATCTGAGATTAAAAGAACTAATAAAGCATTAGACAGTATAATGTTACAAAGTAACCAAGACAACATTAGACAGTAATCAACATATTGTCATATAGTAACGAAGACAACATTAGATAGTATAATGTTATTCAGTAACCAAGACAGCATTATACAGTAAACAACATATTGTTATACAGTTACCAAGACAGCATTAGACAGTAACCTAGAGAGCATTAGTCAATATAATGTTATACAGTAACCAAGACAACATTAGACAGTAACCAACAGTTGTAGGAAGGTAACCAATGTATTTGATGAGTAACTATTAATATAAAAAAATCAGTAGAACTCATTTAAAAATTATAAATATGAGGAAGGTAACCAATGCATATTATAGTAACCAAATCAGTTGACTTTAGTAACAAACTAATTATGAAAACTAATAATATGTTTTAAAGTGTTACCTGGATTTGTTTTCTTAAGCATGTGTAACCATAATGGGATCAATGAGTAGTCGTGTGGATTTCCTCTTACCTTTTCCAACGCTTTCTCCTTCGATCTCCATGTTTTTTGGTAAGAGATAGACACATTATATTCTGTCATCATGTCCTCGACAAATAGTCTTCATTACTTGCTAATCAATTAAGTCTGTGCGAAAACATAACAATTAAGTCTTAAGTAACATCAATTCTAAATGTCATTACACAACCCCATAAACAAATAGTCTTCATTACTTTGCTAATCTTGCCCTCGCCTTTACTAGTGGAAGGCAAAATGCGTTTCTTTCGTTCTTAATCGCAATGTTATTATTACGCAAGAGTGAGCACGATTGCCCACAAGTATAACAATATAATAAATGAATAATAATAACATGCGAATGAATTAATAACTTTGAATATAAAAGCTTAACTTTTGAATCAAGAATGAATAACAAGAATAAAAAGAAATTACGAGGGTCACAAGACTTGAACTATGTCTAGGTTGTCAAGTGTTTATTCTTGAAACCTTTAACGATCATAAGACTATGGACTCTTCTTCTCGTAGTTGGGGGATCAGCCCTTAGTACCATATACTTGTATTAATATCTTAACGCTAAAGCGTAAATAATCCCCTATTAAAGGGTTGTTCATCTCAGTTTGACATCGGAGTCCGCACCAAAGGAAGTTTGGATTGGTAAGCTCAATAAAAGTTCTAGAATTTATAACGCTTATCAACTATGGACTAGTTAAATCAATAAGGGTTCACTAGTCTTACAAGGTTCAACAATAATTGATATTCAATTTGAATAATAAAATTCAAGATGTATACAATCGAATAAGTATTGTATAATAGGAATTATGTTTTTAAAGAATGGTAAGATCTAATATGAAATCTTGACTTGAACAATAATAAACAAGATAAAATAATGAATTTGCTTTATGTAAAGAATTAAGGTTTAGGAACTTGCTCATCGTGTGTAGGCTAAACGATTACTACTTCCGTTTACCACAAGTCCTACACACATACCATATATATTCATTTAAATTCATTAGTTACATTTTCTCTTAATTATTTAATATAAACTCTACTTTATTTAACAAATCATTACCCTTCTAATTTGATTACTTAATTAAATTAGAATATTTTCATTCTCTTACTATTATTACACTTTAATAAATTATTTCATAATAATTTCCATCGAATATTTATTTTATTCCATAAACATCTCAATTAAAATATTTACTTTATTTTATAAATATTTTAATAATAATTTTCATCGAATATTTATTTTATTCCATGAATATCTCAATTAAAATATTTAATTTATTTTATAAATATTTTAATAATAATTTTCATCAAATATTTATTTAATTCCATAATATCTCAATTAAAATATTTAATTTATTTTATAAATATTTTAATAATAATTTTCATCGAATATTTATTTTATTCCATAAATATCTCAATTAAAATATTTAATTTATTTTTTTCAAATATTTTAATAATAATTTTCATCAAATATTTATTTTATTCCATAAATATCTCAATTAAAATATTTGATTTATTTTTTATAAATATTTTAATAATAATTTTCATCGAATATTTATTTTTTTATTTTATTATTATTTTTTATTTTTTCGATCACGGAATGGTGGTGGTAATGTAGTTTGTAACGCTTTCATTGGAAGCTGGGTTACCAGGCTCATTTTCCAGCTTCATAGCTCGTAGTTCTGTAGTTCGCGAACATAACAAGGCCAAATTAGGCCAAAAATCAATCACACGTAAAATTATACATGAATATGGCCATAACTTCCAATTTCTTGTCCATATATTAGTTTAAGCATACCCAAATACTAGAATTTATACATAATCATTACCCAACATTTATAGAGTAATTTAAACCCATTAAAACATATAATTCTGTAATTAAAATATGTAAATTATAATTGTTTTGATGTTCTTGAAGGTTTTGAATAAAAACATAGAATTTACTACTATGGAATCGTTATAAGGTCAAATCCAACCACTCAAGTTTCATTTTGTTTGTTTTAGCATGTATAATCATATATAAGTGTAAAATTTAGGATAATATATGATCAACGCATTAAATTTGTGCGTAAGGGCCATATGGCCATATCATATAAATTTTGGAAGGAATAACAAGCCAAAATCATACGTTATAATCTTATGAAACCAATGATATGGAAGCATTAATATATATATATATATATATATATATATATATATATATATATATATATAACATGCCTTACAACTCTAATTATTACATATATTCACATAACACCATAATTTCCCAATTACAGAGAGAATCACGAGAAAACTTAAGCCATATTCATGAAACTTAAAAGACGTAAATTATAAATTGGGTTGAAGAAAATTACCCAAGCGTATAGTGAAATAGTAGGAGATGAATTGAAACCCTTCTCAAACTCTTCAATCACTCAACTCACACTTTACTCAACAATTTCTCAACTCTCTTTCTCTTTCCTCTCGCTTAATGTCGACTTAGGAAATTAATGAAGAAGGAAAACGATTCAATAAACAAAAGCGATCGACGCTTTGTGGTGATTATCAGTCATGGGTAATCGCCTCAACTCCCACTAAGGCCACGTTTCATTTAACAAAAATGGGTTTTAAAACCATTTAATTTAATAAAGCCTTATAATATAGTTTTAAATAATGTCACACCCATTATAAAATAAATCTAATATCTTATTTAATATAGTAAATTCTCATTAATTCACATAGTCATATAATTAAATTTCTCATTTAATAATAATATTAAATTATTAAATCTCTAATTAATAATTTAATTAATTGAAATAACATAAAGCTTATTAAATATATTTCTTTTAATTCAATAAGCTCACATAATCACATACTTGAATAATAAAATTCTCCACATTAATTTAATAAATATAACACATATAATTAAATTAATCTATCACAACTTCATCAATTAATTAATTAATCTAATAATTAATTCATCGAAAAATATTTATTCAATCTAATAAATATTAAAATTAAATTACAAAATTACGGTTGTCACATATTTTCCCTCTTAAAAGGATTCTGTCCCCAGAATCACAACTCAAAAATTTGTCCCGTTACATTCTCCCCCCTTACAAAGATTCTGTCCCCAGAATCGCATATAACAATCTAAGTAAATAAATGAGGATAATTCTTCATCATATTCTCTTCGAGTTCCTACGTAGCTTCTTCAGCGTTGTGGTTCCTCCAAATTACCTTAACAGAAGGTATTACTTTATTTCTCAGAACTTGTTCTTTTCGGTCGATAATTTGAACAGGAATTTCTTCGTAAGACAAGTCTTTGTCGAAATGTAGGGGTTCATATTCAATCACATGCTTGTAATTGGATTTGTAGGGTCGTAAGACTGAGACATGGAAAACATTGTGGACATTCTCTAAAGATGGATGTAAGGCTACCTCATAAGTTAATCTTCTCAAGACCCTTCTCGTAACTTCAAAGGGTCCGATGAATCTTGGGCTCAATTTTCCTTCTTTCCGAATCGATCTTTCCTTTCCAAGGAGAGACCTTTAAGAACACATAACTACCGGTTCGAACTCAACATTCTTACGATTGTGGATCGACGAATTTCTTCTGTCTATCTTGAGTACTTTGTCAATCTTGCTCGAATCACCTTGACTATGCTCTGTGTTTGTTGTACCAATTAAGCCTAGTAGTTGTCTTTTCGCCAACTTCATCCCAATATAGTGGAGTTCACGCACTTTCTCACGTATAACGCCTAGGGTGGCATTCCAATACTAGCGTGGTAGCTCGTTGTCAGAATGTAGAACTCTACTAATGGTAGGTGATCATCCCAATTTCCTTTAAAGTCCATCACACAGGCTCTTAGCATATCTTCTAATGTCTGAATCGTTCTCTCATTCTGTCCGTCTGTTTGAGGGTGGAAAGTTGTACTCATTCGCAATTGCGTACCCATGCATTCCTGAAGACGTTTCCAGAAATTTGATGTGAAGCGCGGATCCCTATCTGAAACAATTGATACCGGAACTCCGTGCCTCGAAACAATCTCTTTCACATATAACCTTGCCAACTGATTTAAGTTGAATCTGATTTTGATTGGAAGGAAGTGTGCGGATTTCGTCAGTCGGTCAACGATAACCCATACTACGTCGTAGCCTTTCTGAGTCGTCGGAAGGCCAACCACAAAGTCCATTGTAATATGTTCCCATTTCCATTCTAGGATCTCTAACGGTTGTAGCAATCCACTCGGTCTCTGATGTTCCGCTTTCACTTTCTGACAGGTCAGACACTTGGCAACACATTCTGCAACATCACGCTTCAAATTCGACTACCAGAAATGTTGTCTAAGATCTTGGTACATCTTGGTTCTACCAGGGTAAATCGAATATCGTGAACTATGAGCCTCGCTTAAAATATCTTCCTTAATCTCTTGAACTGGCGGTACCCAAATTTTATTATCAAATCTCAGTATTCTTCCTTATCCATCTTAAATCTTGGTTCGGTTCCTTCAGATATCTTCTTTGTCACATTTTTACATTCTTCGTCCTGAAGCTGAGCCTCCTTAACTTTATCCAGTAGGGTTATACCAGATTGCATCTGAAATATTTTCTCATCAATCTCCATAGGATACTTCACTTCCAATTCCAAACTTCTCCATTCTTTGAAATTAACTCCTCCTGTACGGTTAACAACATCCGTTTCTCCCGACCCTTTCTACTTAAGGCGTCGGCCACCACATTTACCTTACCCGGATGGTATAGAATCTCACAATCATAGTCCTTAATTAACTCCAACCACACTTCTCCGTCCAAACAAATTTCATCAATTTTCTAGTCAGATTCGTCAACGGGGTTGCGATCTTGGAAAAATCCTGAATGAATCTTCTGTAATAACCTGCCAATCCAAGAAAACTTCTTACTTTCGACGGTGTCTTCGGCTGATCCCAGTTAATCACAGCTTTGACTTTGGAGGGATCCACCGAAATTCCATCCCTATCGATCACATGTCCAAGAAATTGTACCCTTTCAATCCAGAATTCACATTTCGAAAATTTAGCGTACAACTTCTCTCTTTTCAACGTCTCTAATGTCACCCTCAAATGTTCTTCATGTTCTTCCTTGGTTTTCGAATATACCAAAATGTCATCTATAAATACCACTACGAATTTGTCCAAAAACGGCTTGAACACTCCATTCATTAAGCCCATAAATGCTGCAGGAGCATTTGTTAGACCAAATGACATGACCAAAAATTCAGAGTGACCAGTATCGGGTTCTCGAATCGCCTTCTTGGTACATCTTACGGTCTCACCTTCAGTTGATGATAACCTCCTCAAATCTATCTTTGAAAAGTATCTCGCTCCTTTAGTGATCGAACAAGTCGTCGATTAGCGATAATGGATATCTATTCTTGATCGTGACCTTATTCGGTTCTCTATAGTCGATGCAGAGCCGCATTGTCCCATCTTTCTTCTTTTTACGAATAAAATCGGCGCCCCCCGGATGATACGCTTGGTTGGATATACTTCTTGTCTAGTAATTCTTGTAGTTGAACCATCGACTCTTTCATCTCTCTGGGTGCTATTCGGATGGTGCCTTCGATATTGGAACCGTTCTCGAGCCAAATCGATCAATTAATTCAACCGCTTCTATCGGTGGAAGTCCGGCAAATCATCCAGAAAATACGTCCATGAAATCCTTCACTCTTTGGTATCTCCTCTATTTTTCGATTTTCTTTATTTAATATCGACTATGTAAGCTAGATATCCTACATACCTTGTCTTAACAACTTTCGGCTCGCATCATCGCCAGACAACTCACTTGTCTGAAAGCGACTTACTACCATAAAACACAACCTTTGATTTTGAGTCATAAGGTTAATACGCTTCTTCCGCAATCAATTACCGCCCATAATTGGATAACCGGTCCATACCCAAGATAATATCGAATTCTCCAAGTCGAATAGGATAAGATCTACGCTCATAATGTTACCCTTAATATCCACTCTACGGTTCTTGTGCACGCATTTTAACAGAAATTTCTCTATTCGCAATTTCTATGTTCACGGGTATTTTAACTCATCCTCAGCAATTCTAAGTTCTTCGCAAAGTCATCCGATATAAATGAACAAGTAGACCCGAATCAAATAATACATAAGCATTAACTTTATTGATCGGAATGATACCGACACCACATCGTGAGATCTGCACCGCATCCTCGAATCTGTCATGTTGAATGTTCGGCGATTCGATTCGGTTGGTTGCGATTGATCCTCGTGATAGTCGAGTGCTTCCACCATTGTTTTTTCTATTCCCACCGATCCTGCTCCTCCGGATCCTTCTTAGGACAATCCTTGCAAGATGATCCTTTGAGCCACAAGTGAAGCGAGCACCCTTCTTTGGTTTAGAACAGTTAGGTCTTTATGTGGCCTTCCCGACCACAATTGTAGCATACTCGCTTTTCCTTTATACAAACTCCTGATGAGCTTTTCGCGCAGTTGAGCACGCTTCAATCTTCTTCTTTGCCTCCTTGTTGACTTCCAAATTGATTTGAGTTATCGGACCACTTTCTCTTCTCGATTATTATTATTATAAAATATTTACTTTATTTTATAAATATTTTAATAATAATTTTCATCGAATATTTATTTTATTCCATGAATATCTCAATTAAAATATTTAATTTATTTTATAAATATTTTAATAATAATTTTCATCAAATATTTATTTTATTCCATAATATCTCAATTAAAATATTTAATTTATTTTATAAATATTTTAATAATAATTTTCATCGAATATTTATTTTATTCCATAAATATCTCAATTAAAATATTTAATTTATTTTTTTCAAATATTTTAATAATAATTTTCATCGAATATTTATTTTATTCCATAAATATCTCAATTAAAATATTTGATTTATTTTTTATAAATATTTTAATAATAATTTTCATCGAATATTTATTTTTTTTATTTATTTTTATTTTTTGATCACGTAAAATGGTAATGTAGTTTGGTACGCGCCATGGGGCAAGTTACCAGCTCATTTTCTCGATTAGCTTCATAGATCAGTAGTTCATGATTCATGAACATAACAAGGCCAAATTAGGCCAAAATCAATCACACGTAAAATTATACATGAATATGGCCATAACTTCCAATTTCCTTGTCCATATATTAGTTTAAGCATATCCAAATACTAGAATTTATACATAATCATTACCCAACATTTATAGAGTAATTTAAACCCATTAAAACACATAGTTCTGTAATTAAAATATGTAAATTATATTGTTTTCTTGATGTTCTTAAAGGTTTTGAATAAAAACATAGAATTTACTACTATGGATTAGTTATAAGGGTCAATCCAACCACTCAAGTTTCATTTTGTTTGTTTTAACATGTATAATCATATATAAGTGTAAAATTTAGGGATAATATATGATCAACGCATTAAATTTGTGCGTAAGGGCCATATGGCCATATCATGTAAATTTTTGGAAGGAATAACAAGCCAAAATCATACGTTATAATCTTATGAAACCAATGATATGGAAGCACATATATATATATATATATATATATATATATATATATATATATATATATAAAACATGCCTTACAACTCGAATTATTACATATATTCACATAACACCATAATTTCCCAATTACAGAGAATTACAGAAAACTTAAGCCATATTCATGAAACTTAAAAGACGTAAATTATAAATTGGGTTGAAGAAAATTACCCAAGCGTATAGTGAAATAGTAGGAGATGAATTGAAACCCTTCTCAAACTCTTCAATCACTCAACTCACACTTTACTCAACAATTTCTCAACTCTCTTCTCTTTCCCTCTCTCGCTTAATGTCGACTTAGGAAATTAATGAAGAAGAAAAAGACGATTCAATAAATAAAAGCGATCGACGCTTTGTGGTCGATTACACAGTCATACGGTAGCGCCTCAACTCCCACTAAGGCCACGTTTGGCTTAACAAAATGGGTTTTAAAACCATTTAATTTAATAAAGCCTTATAATATAGTTTTAAATAATGTCACACCCATTATAAAATAAATCTAATATCTTATTTAATATAGTAAATTCTCATTAATTCACATAGTCACATAATTAAATTTCTCATTTAATAATAATATTAAATTATTAAATCTCTAATTAATAATTTAATTAATTGAAATAACATAAAGCTTATTAAATATATTTCTTTTAATTCAACATGCTCACATAATCACATACTTGAATAATAAAATTCTCCACATTAATTTAATAAATATAACACATATAATTAAATTAATCTATCACAACTTCATCAATTAATTAATTAATCTAATAATTAATTCATCGAAAAATATTTATTCAATCTAATAAATATTAAAATTAAATTACAAAATTACGGTTGTCACAGGTTGTTCAATAATTTCCATTGCAAGTCGATCAAAGATATGCGCTCCAATTTGGCAATCTTGTGTTGCTAGTAGAACTAGTCTTTGAATTCCCTTGTGTTGATCGATCATGCGTTACATCGTGAATAATGCATTCTCTTACATTTGTCAAGTTATGCAAGATTGTTGTGCGTCCGCTTCTTTTTTTAATATCTATAATCAGTGGGAATTTACCTTGTTCATCAGATTTTCTACTGACTTCAATAAAGAATCTCATGGTTGTTTCATCTGATATACAGATCGGTGGAATGTCACTTCTAATATGAAATTTGATCGACAATGTTATTTTGTTTGTGTCTAGCCGTAATGCAATGCATATCATGTTTTGCATTTCTCTGAATGAACAAGTTGATGGAACTAGTATGCCAGTAACTTCAAATTTGGTGTATTGGTTACTATCAGTCCATGTACCATTGAAATAAAGTACAAAAGGAATCATCTCCATTATCTGAAAACAGATTAAGTTTTGTAAAGTAACCAAATCAATGTTAACCAGTAACCAAACTATATAATATTAGTAACAAGAAAAGGAAACACATTTGTACATTTATTTTACAATGGAAACAATCAGTTTAATGTTATTTGTTAGCAATTAAATTATAACAGTTGTATAAAGGTAACCAATGTAGCCAATTAGTTTCCATCATAATAAAACAAACCAATATAAAATAAGCAAATATTGAACAATAATCATAACAACATTATACAGTAACAAAATCCAATGTAGACAGTAACCAACACATGTTAACTTAGTAACCATAGGATAAAAACATCTTCCATTTAATTGTTATAGTCAACAACAACCAGTATAATGGGTTTGTGGGCAGTTAAATGCTAACTATTGTAAGAATGTAACCAATGTAGTTAACAAGTAACCATTAATATAAAAATATAAGTAAAAGTATAATTAGATTAATGCAGTAACCAGTTCAACACTAATGAGTATCCATTATAATTTTACATAGTATCCAAATCAGTATTAATCAGTAACCAATATAATGTTAAACAGTAACCAACTCAGGATTAGTTAGTAAACATATACATATAATTATTCATACATAGGTTACTATATACATATAATTGTTAAGTAACCATATGTAACCATAGGAATTTGTAGTAACCATAGGTAACTATATACATATAATTTGTAAACTGATACACCTCAATCTTACACAGTAACCAGGTCAGCACTATCGAGTATCCATTATAGTTTTACATACTAACCAAGTCAGAATTAGTCAGTAACCAATATAATGTTAAATAGTATCCAAGTCAACATTAGTCAGTAACCAAGTCATCATTTTTCATTAACCAAGTTAGTATTGTTCAGTAATATTATGCACTAACCATTATAATTTTACACAGCAAACAACTCAGCAATATTCAGTAACCACTATAATGTTACACAGTAACCGAATCAACATGAATAAGTAACTAATATATTGTTACACAGTAACCAAGGCAGCATTAGACAGTAACCAATAAAGCATTAGACAGTATAATGTGACAAAGTAACCAAGACAACATTAGACAGTAACCAACATATTGTCATACAGTAACCAAGAAAACATTAGTCATTGTAATGTTACAAAGTAACCAAGACAGCATTAGACAGTAACCAACATATTGTCATACAGAAACCAAGACATCATTAGACAGTAACCGAGACAACATTGGACAATATAATGTTATAGAGTAACCAAGATAACAGTAGACAGTAACCAACAGTTGCAGTAGACAGTAACCAATGTATAATTTGTCCTTTTTTTTATGACAGTAGACACTAACATTGGACAATATAATGTTATAGAGTAACCAAGACAACAATAGACAGTAACCAACAGTTGCAGTAGACAGTAACCAATGTATTTGATGAGTAACCATTAATATAAAAAAAATAAGTAGATCTCGCTTAAAAATTATAAATTAATCAAATAAACATTATTTAGCAAACAAATACACAATAAGCAGTAAACAATTTATATCAATTTAGTAACCATTTTAATTATGAAAAACTTAAGAAAGGTAATCAATATATGAATTCATAGTAACTATAGGTAACTATATGCATATGAACTTTAAACTCATATACCTCAGTGTTCAGATTTGTATCAAAGTTGCTGTGATATTGTATTCAACAATCTCTGTAGTACGATTATTTTTGGTTACTGAACTTGAAGTTGTTGATGATTTTGTATGCTATTTCATCTTCTCCGATCTCAGAGGTTTGTTGCGATCTTAGAGGTGTGTGGAAAGGCAAACGTCGACAAAAGATTTGGATTTCTCCTATATCAAAGTAGCATGTTGTTTTCAATTGCTTGAATTTAGGAGCAGTTAGTGTTAGTTTGGACGGTCGGTAACTAACGTATACGTGATTTTATCAACTTTATTATTGTGTTGTTTTATTTTTGTAATTATGTTGTGTGTATTTTATTTTTGTAATTATTTTCTAATTGTTGTATATTAGTGTCAAGGACCCTAAATAAAATATAAAGCGACAAAATACTTTTAAATTTGGAAGTAATTATGTATCGTGTTAATATTATTAAAATAACAAGATGAAAAGACACTTTGTACCCCAAATTTTATACAAATGTTGACATTTGTATCTCAAATTGAAAAATGTGTCCAAGTACACCCCAAATTTCAATTATACATAACAAAAGGCACACTTTCTTCACTTAATCGGTCAAAAGTGATCGACTAAGCTTGCAATGTTTATTATAGAGGGATAATTTTGGTAGTTTACATTTATGTCAAATTTGTGTTAATTATGCTTCCTCCTTATTGGTGTCTTCGTCCTCTCTATAAATCCCACCACCACTTCTCCTCTCTACAATCCCACCACCATCTCCCACCTTGGCAACACCACCCACCTACTCCACGCTTTTTTTACCACCACCACCCCAAACTCCCTTTTCATCCCACACTCCCACGGTGCCTCCATCACCTCCTTTTCTCTCTTCTCTGACTTACACACATGCAAAACTTTCATCATTGTCGCCTGCGACACCTCCCTAACCTTCATCCTAACAACCATAACCCTCACTCCTACAACATTCTCTTTACCCACCACATCCCCATCTTTCCTCTCCAATTCCTCCAAAACCCTACTTTTAGTCCTATCTGAACCCGCCATTACAGAGGCTTTTTCCAACCCCACATTCCTTACCTACAAATCCTGATGTTCAAGTGCTTGTCTATAATACATAAATAATAAACAATCACACGAAATAGTATAATCAAAGCTCTCACAGCCCTGTTCCTTTTGCCAGATAAGAAAATCCTTAATAGCTCGAGAAAGTTCCTGTGCCCCCTTTCCATTAAATTTCTCCTCTACAATCAATCGCACCACTGTCGCGTGCTGCATGATGCTCAGAAAACGGATTTTCATACAACAATGCATCGCCACCCAAATCAAAATAACCCAGAATTTTAAGGTCGATTTTCGGACTGAACTAACAAGTCTCTAACTTGAACGACGACTACAAGGCAGTTCTATTCAACGCCAGAAATTCTAGTGATTTCTTTAATGGTGGGAGGGCTGAACGACGACTACAAGGCTAAGAAATATTATGACTAAGATAATGCAGAATAAATTATCCTTAGCCTTCAACAGTATAACAACTGATAGAATATAATAGACAACAAGTTTTAGATCAACAACTGCAAGCGGAATAAGCAATCCATTAGAAGAGTCAAGTAGAGCATAAAATCTACTATCTTCTATGATTTAAAAGTTTTTCATCAACTTTATCATTTGAGACTCAACTTAATAAATAAAATCGAATCATCCTCGCACTCACGACCAAGGATATTCATGTAATCATCAATGGTCAAGATTATACCGAATAATCCCTGGTCATAATCATACCAACAACTGTCCATCAATGAACTACAGGCCAATGAGGAATTTTACCACATCATTCGTTACATTACGGTCATGATTATACCGAATATGACTTTCATACCAAGTCCATCTATGCACGTAAGCCAAAGATGACTTTCACCACAATATAAGCATGGGGATGATGACAATAACATAATAATTCAATAAAACAAGTTTAAGGATAAATTTTAAAGATTTATAATTTAATTTATCAAGAAATTAATAACGTCCAAATTGTCAACATGATACTGCTTTGTAGAGTAAAATTCAAGAATAATATTCATGTACCAAAAATAATTTGGACAAAAAGAAATATAATTTTGGGTGAATAGTACCCCATGAATAAGTACTTAGGAATAGTACCCCGAGACAAAAGTGTCCCGAATACTAGGAGTGAATGATACTAGAGTGAATCATAATCGGGTGAATAGTAACTCTGAATAGTACTTCAATAACGAAAAGTACTCAATACCTGAAAGTGAATAATACCGAGAGTAAATAGTAACCAGGGTGAATAAGAATCCGTGAATAGTAACTCGTAAAAAAATACCAAAGAAAATGATATTCCATGATGAGTACAAAAGAAATGATATCATATATGAGTATAATAGAATATACAAACCGCAAATGGATTTTCACCACCATTCGGTAATCCACGTAGATGGATCATTTCCACAATTTAATAAAGAATGAATACAAAGGATCATTCACCATGCATGCAGTAATCACATGTATAAAAGTTATTTCAGCGTAATAATAAAGAATGAAATAATGTAAGAATTCACCATGCATGCGATAGATCGCATGCATAAAGTTATTCCAAATGTAATAATAAAGAATGGAACGAGGTCACGCGAATCGCGCATGCATATGATATTCCAATGTAATAATAAAGAATGGAAATAGGTCATGCGTAATCCGCATGCATATGATATTCCAAATGTAATAATAATGAACGGAACCAGTCATGCGTAATCCGCATGCATGAGGATATTCCAATGTAATAATAAAGAATGGAATAACAACAAAATTCACCGACCGTGCGATAGATCAAGATGCATAAAAGTTATTCCAATAGAATAATAAAGAATGGAATAATGAAGAATTTCACCATGTATGCGGTATTGTGATGTACAAAGTTATTCCAAAGATAATAATAAAGAATGGAATAACAACCCTTTACAGTATTGAAAGAAAATAACTCTCTTCGATGAATACGAAGAATAATATACTTATTATAATAATAATATCCCTTACCTCAAAAGAAGACCGGGATATTATTATTATTATAGTAAGGGGTATTATTCTTTCGTATTTGTGACGCCCCCAAAATTAGGTATACGTCACCCATCTTGGGTCGCCACTTACATGGTACATAAATTCAAATACAACTTACTAACCTAAGCGTGTCAGGTACAATACGACATAAACCGTGAATTTGAATACAAATATTGTCTACTAGATATTATACAAACTCAAAAGGAGTCCTCATTACAACTATTATCACACTATTTCACGTAATAATAGTGAGGACTACTAATGCTACCCTCCGGACCATTACTTCGTTCCCGACTCGTCCGGCTATGTTCTCATTTTTCAAGAGAATAAAGTGAAAAAAGGGTGAGCTCAACTAGCCCAAGAAGAAATATTATGACTAAGATAATGCGAGAATAAATTATCATTAGCCTTCAACAAAGTGTTAAACCGATAAAATACAATAGACAAACCGGTTTAATCTGCGCAATGAATAAGCAATCCATTAAAAGAGTCAAGTAGAGAATAAAGTCTACTATCTTTTAGGTTTTAAAAGGTTTTCATCAATTTTATCATTGAGACTCAAATTTTAATAAATAAACCACCACATTTAATCATCCCCGCACTACCACGGCCAAGGATTTTCATCAAATTATCAATGGTCATGACTATCAAGAATCACCCCCGGTCATAATCATACCAAAACTATCCATCAATCGCATTACGAATGCCATCGAGGACTTTTGTCACATCATTTATATCAAGTCATGATTATACCGAATGATCCTCGGTCATAATCATACTAAGTTCATCTATGCACGTAAGCCAAAGATAACATAATATAACATGAGGATGATGACAATGACATAGTAATTCAATAAAAACAAGTTCAAGAATTATTTAATCCATGAATTATTAACGCCCAAATTGTCAACATGATCATTGTTTCAGAGAGTAAAATTCAAGAATGATCGGAAGAATATTTCCATGAAAAGATCTTTGGATGAAACGCAAATATCAAGGATATTCTACTAATTTCATAGAGTATAAGTCAAAGTTTTAACCAATTTGGGTATAATAAAGAATGGAATAACAAAAGAAATCACCATGCATGCAGATTTCAGCATAGATTAAAGTTATTCCAATGTAATAATAATAACGGAACCAGTCGGTGAAATTCACACCAAGCAGGATGTTCAACAGTAATAATAAAGATGGAACCGGATCCGGTGTAAAACACAAAGATAGGATATTCAACAGAATGATAAAAGGCGGAACCGGTCCGGTGTAAAACACATGCAGACAGGATGTTCCAACAGAATAATAAAAGCGGAACCAGTCCGGTGTAAAAACACATGCATGTGATGTTCCAAATGTAGAATAATAGAAGAATGTCACCAAGTATAGGGTAAATCACAGCGTATAAAAGTTATTCCAATGTAATAATAAGCAATGGAATAACATAAGGATTTCACCAAGTATAGGGTATCTGGCGTGATACAAAGTTATGTATAGGGTATGCCACTTTTAAGAGTTATTCCAATGAATGATAATGAATGGAATAATGTAAGTTCTCTTCAAGAAGAAAGAAGAATAACCCTCAGAGTATAAGAACCTAATATAGAAGTAGTGAAGTAGCAGAATACTCTTCTTCTTTCTATAATTTTCTCTATAGCTTCTCTCTATAATTTTCTCTCTAGAGTTTCAATGAATTCGTAAGAAAATAATGAAGGAATGAGCTTCTCATTTATAGAAAAATGGAATGCATAAGAATTAATCCATGAACGGTCCAGATTGATTTACTTTAATCGACGGTCCATATTTAAAGAAAAATCTTTTAAATAAAATATAATATATTCTATTTATATAAAAACATTTTACTATGCAAACACTATGCAATACTATGCAAAACACTATGCAAAAATACTATGCAACACTATGCATAATAAAATATAATATATTCTATTTATAGTAATAACTTTAATAAAGTATTCTATTTTATATAAAAAGATGTTCGCTTTTATTACGTTAATAATACTGAATAAAACAAAACGTCATTATCGCATTATAATAATTCATATTATTAATCGACAATAATGGAATCAAACCGAGTGACTTCTCACATAGGCATCAATAATCAATCTTTGTGTCTTCTTATGCAACCACACGACATCGTACTTTTACTACCGAAAGTAGTTCAACAAGAACCAACGGTAAAACTTCCGCCGTTATTTCAATAAAATATATTTTGTCGTTTTTCAATTCGACAATAATTACATTGCTAGGGTCCACCAATGATTGAGCCGTTGTATGAATATTCCCTGCTAAACCTAATATTCTCCCACCAATCGAATATAATATAACCACTGTGATACTTTACAAAATTTATAAATACTACCCACAACTATAATATTATCTTAAATTCACACCATAATATTAAAAAATTATTTTGACAAAATTTAAATCTTTATTGATAAAATCTGGGGTCTCACAATCTCCCTCCTTATGGAATTTAAGCCCTCGAAATTAGAGTGGTACGCACTGGTATGATAAAGAGGTGAGGATACCTTGAATACCTTTATCGTTGAAAATATTAAGTTCATCTTTGCAATCCCTACCAAAGATATTCATTAACAATTCATCTTTGCACTATGTGGCCAAAGATATTTATTAATAATTCATCTTTGCTTTCTACGTGCCAAAGATATATAATCAGTAAAACCAATAATACCGAGACTCGGTTTAATAGTATCACAACCATGAATTATCCATGCACCATCTTTGGCTAAGGATATTCGTGTTTTCAATTCTGATCATGATTATATAGAATAATCCGTGGTCATAATCATACCAAGTCTATCAATGCACTACTACCAAAGATGACTTTTACCACATCCATGAATTAATATTTCATTCTTTGAGACTCACTCAATAATTAATCCATATCATCGAATCATCCCCGCACTACAAAGCCAAGGATATTCATTAGTATCATGACCACGAATTATCCCATGCACTACTACCAAAGATAATCGTGTATTCATTAAGTATCACGACCACAAATTATCCATGCACTACTACCAAAGATAATCATGTATTCATTAGTATCACGACCACAAATTATTCATGCACTACTACCAAAGATAATTGTGTATTCATTAGTATCACGACCACGAATTATCCATGCACTACTACCAAAGATAATCGTGTATTCATTAAGTATCACGACCACAAATTATCCATGCACTACTACCAAAGATAATTGTGTATTCATTAGTATCACGACCACAAATTATCCATGCACTACTACCAAAGATAATTGTGTATTCATTAGTATCACGACCACAATTATCCATGCACTACTACCAAAGATAATTGTGTATTCATTAGTATCACGACCACAATTATCCATGCACTACTACCAAAGATAATCGTGTATTCATTAGTATCACGACCACAATTATCCATGCACTATGGCCAAAGATAATCGTGTATTCATTTACGGTTATGATTATCTTAGAACAATCCTCGGTCATAATCATACCAAGTCCATCTATGCACTACTGCCACAAAATGACTTTCAACATAATATAAGTATGAGGATAATGATATAAAGAATCAATCAAATGAGATAAAGGATAAATATTAAACATTTATAATATAATTTATCCAGGATTCAAGAATATCCCCATGTTATCAATCACTTAATAATCTCATAATCTAATAACATTAATATTATAACAATATTTTAATCACTTTTAAATTTATAAACAATTTATCTCAATTGTTTACGCTTTTACCATATAATGCATTTAATCATTCAAAAATGCCATACTCATAAGATATCATCACCAATTATCAAATCCTCATCAAAAAAATATGCATATACTCTATATAGGATTCTCTCAGCCATAAAATCCTATTTTCAACTTCATTACTTCACATAACATATTTAACTCATATGTTCAGAACTAAACTATTTTTATGAAAATACCAAATCAGTCCCAAAAATATTTCTTTTCTGGGATTTAGCATAATATAGTCCCATAATGAAAATATATTTTTTCTAATTTTTAAAATTCATTTACTATTTTTCAAAATCAATTTCCAATTAATTCCTTAAGAAATTAGCTACCTCAAGGATAACTCCAAAAATTCCCAAATCTTGGCAGAATCTTACACATGTTATCGTGAGCTTCTAGTTTAAATTTCATGGTCATCTGAGTTATAGAACTCCGGTTATAGCGCTTTTTAAATCGGAAAAACCTAAATATTGAAATAGTCATAACTTGCTCATTTTAAGTCGAATGAGCTCTCATTTTTGGACAGGAGGTACTTTATACCATATACCTTCATGTCCCAAAAGGCCAGAATTTTTCTCATAATTTAAGTGGCCGAAACAGTCCCTTAAAGTTTCTGGGCAGTAGCATTTTCGAAATTTACAGCTTTGGCCTCATTTGCTAAAATCAGTCCACACAAAAATCTACAACACCTTTTCCAGTAATTGCACTTGGATTAGTTAGGTAACTCATAGATCTAACTCTAGGACTTGACCACATTCAAAAATTCAAAATATAATAGGAGATATGGTCAATTGAATTTCATGTTACGTTTTTCACCAAAATCTGATTTTCAACTCTTTGTGATTTCTAAGAAACTTTCATGTTTTCACATACTAACCAACATAACTCATTATAACACTTACTAATACCACACGATACCCATGATTTTCATTAGTCCAATGCTTTTATTATGACTTTCATCATAATCCACGTAAACATATCCTTTTAGTTGAAGAAATATTTGAGGGTTTAAGAAATGGGTTTTTGTGGTTCAATACAAAATTCGATTTCACGCTCTAAGTAGGCTAAGAAGTCTTCAAGAATACGCCAGGAAATTTATTAATAATAGAAATATCATTCAAAAGCGTGACTCTCATCCAAGACTTGGATAGTACGTCACATTGATACCAACTATGACTTCTATCCCTTAACCTAGATAGCACCTCACAATGATACCTATAAACTTGCCATCTTCATTCACGATGTTGCCTACTGAGAAAGTCCGGGCTTGCAGCATTCCACACAAGGAAGTTAACAACGAAAGGTTCGGGGCTCTTTCCTTATGGCTTGATATGACAATAATTGACTTTAGTAGTTTGGTTACTTTGAATTCAGATAATGAGTTGGTTAGGAATATGAAAGCTAACAACCTTACAAAAAAAGAATAATGAGTAGTTAATCAATCGTTTTCAAAAATTACCTCAAAGGCAAGTATTCTCAAAGAGATAAGATCGTGAAAGTGTTTATTTGAATTAAACAAGATTTAAAAATAGTAGCGGTAACGAAGGCTCCTACTAACGAAGTTTCAACCAATAAGTCAAAGTTTAACTTCTTTGAGTTAAATTTAAACGTTGAACGCAAGCAAGAGAGATAAAATAATGGGTAGGCCTAATTATCTAATAAGGTATAGACTTCAGCAAGAATTTATAATTAACTAACCCGTGCTAACTTCGTTAAGTTACCCACTTTTGAGAAGTCACGAAAAACGCTCTTCCCGAAACCAACCGACTTTGTTTTGTATCAGATATCGCCTTTGGTGCCACTATCCCAAATTTGGACTCGACTTCACTATACGACAAAATCGAGCTAAATGACCTTCTCTTCTTGAAATTTCCACTTCTATTATCTTTGCCATGATTACCACCAAGTGGTTACCATTCTTAGCATGATAATTTCCCCACGATGGTTATCATTGTTCGATAAATAGTTGCCACCGATATGATTATTATCGTGTTGTTGGTCGTTACCTTTTGTTTGGTGAATCAACACTCTCATGTGCTTCATTGCTTATTTCAAAGATTTTCGGATGCCATTCTCAAACACTTGTCACAAAACAAGGGTTAATTGACGTATAACAAATTATCCCTATATTCGACCAGACCAATTAAATACCAAATAAATTTAGGTAGGTCATACTAGCGAAGGAATTCCCGTCTGCCTCCCTCCTAGTATTATTCTCACATCTTAGCCAGGATCATATCCCTAAGCTCGATACCAATCGTGACTCTGGACACCAACTTATGTTAGCACCTCACATTGGTACTATCACCCACACCGAAAAGGCAGGCGTCCCCTATGGAGAGTCCGGCTTGCATTCCCCATCAACAGAAGTCACCAAATGAGAGGCTCGGGGCTCTTCACACTTATGGCTCGATACCAACTGTGGACGCCCCAAAATTAGGTATCGTCACCCATCTTGGGTCGCCACTTACATGGTACATAAATTCAAATACAACTTATTAACCTAAGCCGTGGTACAATACGACATAAACCGTGAATTTGAATACAAATATTGTCTACTAGATATTATACAAACTCAAAAGGAGTCCTCATTACAACTATTATCACACTATTTCACGTAATAGTGAGGACTACTAATGCTATCCTCTCGGACCATTACTTCGTCCCCGACTCGTCTCAAATTTATGTTCTCATTTCTCAAGAGAATAAAGTGAAAAAAGCAGGTGAGCTCAACTAGCCCAAAGAAGAAATATTATGACTAAGATAATGCGTAATAAATTATCATTAGCCTTCAACAAATGTTAAACCGATAAAATACAATAGACAACCGGTTTAAGCTGCAATGAATAAGCAATCCATTAAAAGAGTCAAGTAGAGAATAAAGTCTACTATCTTTTAGGTTTTAAAAGGTTTTCATCAATTTTTATCACGAGACTCAAACTTAATAAATAAACCACCACATTTAATCATCCTCGTACCACTGGCCAAGGATTTTCATCAAATTATCAATGGTCATGACTATATACCGAATCACCCCTGGTCATAATCATACCAAAAACTATCCATCACCGCATTACAGTGCCACCGAGGACTTTTGTCACATCATTTATATCAAGTCATGATTATACCGAATGATCCTCGGTCATAATCATACTAAGTTCATCTATAACGTAAGCCAAAGATAACATAATATAACATGAGGATGATGACAATGACATAGTAATTCAATAAAACAAGTTCAAGAATTATTTAATCCATGAATTATTAACGCCCAAATTGTCAACACGATCATTGTTTCAGTGAGAGTAAAATTCAAGAATGATCGGAAGAATATTTCCATGAAAAGATATCTTTGGATGAAACGCAAATATCAAGGATATTCTACTAATTTCATGGAGTATAGAAGTCAAAGTTTTAACCAATTGGGTATAATAAAGAATGGAATAACAAAAGAAATTACCATGCATGCGGTGCCGCGACAAAAAGTTATTCAATGTAATAATAATAATAACGGAACCAAAGTCGGTGAAATTCTGCAAGATGGGATGTTCCAACATAATAATAAAGATGGAACAGATCCGGTGTAAAACACACGATAGGATATTCCAACAGAATGATAAAGAGCGGAACCAGTCCGGTGTAAAACACATGTGAGCCAGGATGTTCCAACAGAATAATAAAAAGCGGAACTGTGTCCTGTAAAACACATGCATGAGGATGTTCCAATAGAATAATGAAGAATGTCACCAAGTATAGGTAAATCACAGAGCAAAGTTATTCCAATGAATAATAAGCAATGGAATAACATAAGGATTTCACCAAGTATAGGGTACGGCGTGATACAAAAGTTATGTATAGGGTATGCCACTTTTTAAAAGTTATTCCAATGAATGATAATGAATGGAATAATGTAAGTTCTCTTCAAGAAGAAAGAATAACACCCCTCACCAGTATAAGAACTGAATATAGAAGTAGTGAAGTAGCGTAATACTCTTCTTCTTTCTATAATTTTTCTCTATAGCTTCTCTCTATAATTTCTCTCTCTAGAGTTTCAATGAATTCGTAAGAAAATAATGAAGGAATGAGCTTCTATTTATAGAAAAATGGAATGCATAAGAACTAATCCATGAACTATCCAGATTGATTTACTTTAATCTGACGGTCCATATTTAAAGAAAAATCTTTTAAATAAAATATAATATATTCTATTTATATAAAAACATTTTACTATGCAAACACTATGCAATACTATGCAAAACACTATGCAAAATACTATGCAACACTATGCATAATAAAATATAATATATTCTATTTATGAATAACTTTAATAAAGTATTCTATTTTATATAAAAGATGTTTCGCTTTTATTACGTTAATAATACTGAATAAAACAAAACGTCATTATCGCTATAATAATTCATATTATTAATCGACAATAATGGAATCAAATGAGTGACTTCTCACATAAAGCATCAATAATCAATACCAAGTGCTACTTACTATGCAACCACACGACATCGCATTTTTTACTACCGAGTAGTTCAACAAGAATCAACCAGTAAAACTTCCGCCGATTATTTCAATAAAATATTTTGTCGTTTTCTCAATTCGACAATAATTACATTGCTAGGGTCCACCAATGATTGAGTCATTGCATTTAATATTCCCCGCTAAACCTAATATTCTCCTAACCAATCGAATATAATATAACCACTTGCATACTTTGCAAAATTTATAAATACTACCCACAACTATAATATTATCTTAAATTCACACCATAATATTAAAAAATTATTTTGACAAAATTTAAATCTTTATTGATAAAATCTGGGGTCTCACAGTATTCATAGAAAAATAATTGCTCTTGTGAGACTTAGTGAATTGGTGAAAAATAATGAAGGAATGAGCTTTTATGTATAGAAAAATATAGTTTCCATAATTGCACAATTTGGGGCTCGAAATATTACAGTATAATACCCTCATCTTTTCCTTCATTTTTAATTTAGTCATGCAAGTATTATCAAACTTGCACCACCTCTCCTAATAGTAAATCATGTGAATCAATAGTAAATCATGTGACTCAATAGTTCTAAACATGTGAAAAAATTAATTATAGTATAGTACCTTCAACTGTACCTCCATTTTTAATTTAGTCATGCAAGTATTATCAATCTTGCACCAACTCCCCTAATAGTAAATCATGTGAATCAATAGTACACACATGTGAACACATAGTTATAATCATGTGAATCAATAGCAATTAATTTCTCATTTATTCGGTTAATTACCCTATTGGTCAATATAACCTCCAGACATCAACTATTATCGAAATAAATGTCGATTTTCACTAACACTAATAATTCTAACACAATGGAACTATCAATTTCATCTTTAATCAATACGAACTTATTCATCATTAATATTATAACTCATAATATTTAACAACCAGTTCGTTCCCAGGAAAGAGGAGGCTTTTTGATAAGGATTTCTTCTTATTGGTGCGCAATTAGGTGACCAAACCTATCATTGACAGAACTTCTAGACATTGTCAATATTACAAATAATAATATAAATAACTTTGTCGTCTCAATTATTGATTTAATAATATAACATATTATTTAGATGATACTGTGATAATAATTGAATCAATAATATGAGAGATATGATGCAAAGAATTATCGTGTAAGAATAATTGAGTATAACTGAGTGACTTCTTACGTAAGCATCAATAATCAATACCGTGTGCTACTATGCAACCACACATATTACTGTACTTTTACTACCGAGTAGTTTAACAGTTTTAACGATAACACTTTCGTCGTTATTTTTATAAAAAGATAATTCTGTCGTTTTCTAACTACTACAATACTTCCGTTGTGGGGTCCACCAATAATTGTGTCGTCATACAGATATTCCCCGACAAAAAGAATATTCCCCGACCAATCGAATATTATATAACAACTTGCATACTTTATAAAATTTATAAATATTACCCACAACTATAATATTATATCAAATCCACACCATAATATTCAAAAAAATATTTCGAGAAATTTAAATCTTTATTCATAAAATTTGGGATCTCACAATCTCCCTACCTTATGAAATTTCGCCCTCGAAATTTACGTACGTACCTGGTATGATGAGGATACCTTGACTTCATTTCAGATTCTAACTCTTGAGGTATAACCTTTGAGTGTTGAATACGATCCTTCTTATCCAAGATTTTAACACGTATCTTCTCATACGTTAAATCTTCTGCTATCTCATCTAATTCTAATTTAATAACGTGATTCGGGTCATCCACATATTTACGTAACATTGATACGTGAAAAATGTTATGAATACGCGACATACTTGGCGGTAAAACAAGTCTATAGGCCATAGTTCCTACTCGATCAAGGATTTCAAATGGACCAATTAAATCGAGGGTTGAGATTTCCTCTCTTCACCGATTCTTGCTTCTAGAATAACACCATCTTGAACCTTCTTCTTCATATTCATCAGCTCTAGGTGTGTAGTTTGAGCGACTTTAACTTTATCGATTAAAGTCGATTCTAATCATATATTCGTTATCTTTACGTGGGTCTCTAGAGTCTTTAACTCTATCTTCATCATTTGTAAGTTATACGAAATGGGTTTTTGTATTAACAACATCGTACTCGTAAACGCATACGATCTTTTACTCAATGCGTCAGCTACCGCGTTCTCTCTTCCACGATGATATTGAATGGTATAATCGTAATCTTCAACAGCTCGAGCCAACGTCTTTGGCGCATTATACGTTCATTTTGGTTGAAGAAATATTTAAGGGTTTTAGAAATGGGTTTTGTACTGGGGTCAATACAAAATTCGATTTCACGCTCTAGGGGTAGGCCAAGAAGTTCTTTGAGAATACGTCAGGAAATTTACTAACGATAGAAATATCATTTAAAAACTGTGACTCTCATCCAAGACTTGGATATCACATGAAATGAAAAGTTTCTCCTAACGGAGTTTCAACCAATAAGTCAAAGTCTAACTTCTCTGGGGTCAAATTTAAACGTTGAACGCAAACAAGAGAGATAAAAGAATGGATAGAACTGGTATCTAATAAGGTATAGACTACACAAGAATTTATAATTAACTAACCCGTGCTAACTTCGTTCGGGTTACTCACTTTTTGAGAAGTCACGAAAAACGCTCTTCCTGAAACCACCGACTTTGTTTTGTCCGTATCCGCCTTTGGTGCCACTGTCTCAGCTGGACTTGACTTTGGTGCACGACAAAATCAGGCTAGGTGACCTTCTTTTCCACAATTATAACATGCTTTGATCGCATCACGCAGATTTGACCGATATGTCCCTCCCTCCGCATTTGAAGCATACAATTGGTGGTCGTTTTCTCCTTCCTTGAAAACGAGTGTTGTGTCAGCCAGATTTCCATCGTTGTTGAACCTTCTCTTCTTGAAATTTTCACTCCTATTATCTTGGCCATGATTACCACCGAAGTGGTTACCATTCTTGGCATGATAATTTCCCCCACGATGGTTATCATTGTTCTGATGGCCGTTGCCACCGGTAGGATTATTATCGTGTTGCTAGTCATTACCTTTTGGTTGTGCTGACTCATTATCGCGCTCCAATAACTGAGCCCTATTCACAACATCTGAATATAAACAAAGTTTGTGAGAAATGAGGTATTGACGTATATCGGGTTTCAAACCTCTTAGAAACATTCGCGTTATTCGCTCCTCATTATCGACCAAATGGGATGCAAACCGGGATAACTCCGCAAATTTAGCCTCGTATTGCGACACGGTCATATTGTTTTGCTCCAACTTGATGAATTCCACCTCCTTCATGTGACGAATACCTTCGAGAAAGTACTTGTCATTGAACAACTCTTGGAACTTCTCCCAAGACATCTTGAAAAGGCCGTCGGGTACGCGCTTTCTGATTCCCACCAATAATCGCCTCTTCTTCACGCAACATAAAGGTGGCGAAGGAACCTTTTGCTCCTCGGAGCATCCCAAGACATCATATATCTTGGTGATCTGCTTTAACCACGTCTCCGCCTTAAGTGGTTCTGGCTTTCCCAAAAACTCCGGTGGTCCCAGCTTCTTGAACTGCTTAGCGGTGACCGACCGTGGGTTGCCATTATTTCCACCTATATTTGAACAAGAGTCTCTCTTACCTGATGTTGCATGAATTGTATAAAGCCTCTGAACATCCCATCGTTCATCATTTGATCGGTGTTGTTATTTACCTGAGGATTATTGTCTTCCTGTTGCACATTATCCTGGGTATTGATCGTTGGTGACTCAACGATCTCATGTGCTTCATTGCTGATCTCAACATTTTTAGATGCCATTTTCAAACACTATCACAAAATAAGGGTTAATTGACATATCACATATTATCCCTATACTCTGACCGACCAATTAAATACCAAATAAACTTAGGTAGGTCATATTAGCAAAGGAATTCCCCGTCTCTCCCCTCCTAGTTCTTGTCTCACTTCTCAGCCAGGGATCATATCCCTAAGCTTTGATACCAACTGTGACACCCCCAAAACAGGTATACATCACCCATCTTAAGTTGCCAGATACATGGTACATAAATTCAAATACAACTTAATTATACAACAGTCGTGTAAAATACGATAAAACATAGCTGAGAGTTTAAACAAGAATATTGTCATCTAGACAATATTCACACTCAATGGTGTCCTCATTATAATTATTATCACATTATTCTGTAGAATAGTGAGGACTAATACAGCCATTTATCCTGGATCATCACTCCATTCCCCGACTCGTCCTAGCTATATTCTCATTTCCTGAAGAGAACAATGAAAGAAAGGGTGAGCTCAACTAGCCTAGTAAGAAATATTATGATTAAGATAATGCAGAATAAATTATCATTAGTGTAAGACCCCAACTTTTATGAATAAAGATTAATTTCTCTCGAAATATATTTTTGAATATTATGGTGTGGATATAATATAATGTTATAGTTGTGGGTAATATTTACAAATTTTTCAAAGTAAGCAAGTGGTTATATAATATTCGATGGTCAGAGAATATTCGTTTTAACAGGAAATATTCATACGACGGCACAATCATTGGTGGACCCCACAACGGAAGTATTGTTGTAATAAGAAAATGATGTAATTATCTTTTTATAAAAATAACTACAAAGAAGTATTACGTTAAAACCGTTGAACTAGGGTAGTAGTAAAAGTACGATAGAATACGTGGTTGCGTAGTAGAAGACAAGGTATTGGTTATTGATGCTTACGTGAGAAGTCACTCAATTATACTCAATTATTGCTACAGTGATTGCTGCATTATATGTGAGATCCCAAATTTTATGAAATAAAAGTATTCAATTTTTTTATTTTGGTAAATAGTTAAATTGATAAAAGTTTAAAGTTAAGGGTCATATTTGAATTTTTTTTTCAAAGTAAGCAAGTTGTCATAAAATAACCGGTAATAAAAGTACAGTAATACGCGTGGTTGCATAGTAGTACACGGTATTGATTATTAATGCTTATGTAAGAACTCACTCAGTTATACTCAATTATTGCTACAATAATTGCTGCATCATATGTCTCATATTATTGATTCAATTATTGTCACAGTATCATCTGCATAATATTTTATATATTATTAAATCAATAATTGAGACGACGAAGTTATTCATATTATTATTTGCAATATTGACAATGTCTAGAAGTTCTGTCAAGGAGAGGTTTGGTCACCTAATTGCGCGTCAATAAAGAGAAATCCTTATCGAAAAGCCCCATCTTTCCTGGGAACGATCTGGTTGTTAAATATTGTGAGTTATAATATTAATAATGAATGTTATTAAAAATCGAATTTGAGTTCGGAGTTGAATTTGGAGACGCGAATGTGATATTTGAGTCCGAAACGATGAAATGAGTAGAAATAGATTATATACACAAAATTTGTTGGGGTTGACTTTTTGGTCAAAAAAGACAACAGTTGACTTTTTTAAAAAAGTCAAACTTTGAAATTTCAAAAATAAAATTTTTCAGAAAAATATTTCCATTGTGTTGGGATTGTTAATGTTAGTGGAAATCGACATTTATTTCGATAATAATTGATGTCTGGAGGTTATATTGACCAATCGGGTAATTAACCGGATAAATAAGCAATTAATTGCTATTAATTCACATGATTATAACTATTTGTTCACATGTGTGTACTATTGATTCACATTCATGTACTATTAGGGGAGGTGGTGCAAGATTGATAATACTTGTATGTCTAAGTTAAAAATAGAGGTATAGATGGAGGTACTATACTGTAATTCGTATTTTCACTTGATTATAACTATTGATTCACATGATTGAACTATTGATTCACATTATTTACTATTAGGGGAGGTGGTGCAAGTTTGATAATACTTGCAGGACTAAATTAAAAATGAAAGAAAAGTTGGAGGTATTGTACTGTAATATTTCGAGCCCCAAAACGTGCAATTATCAAAACTATATTTTCCTATAAATAAAAGCTCATTCTTCATTCATTTCTCACCAATTCACTAAAGCTATAGAGCAATTATTATAGAGAGAAATTATAGAGAGAAAGAAGAAGAGAAATCTGCTACCTCACTATTCCAGTATCCAATTTCTTCTAAGGTAAGGGGTATTATTTCTTTCGTATTCATGAAGAGAGCTATTGTTATTTCATTCATTATTATTTTGTTGGAATAACCTGTATATGCGGACTACCGTATACATGGTGAAATTCTTCTATTATTCCATTCTTTATTATTATGTTGGAATATCTTGTCTGTGCGGATTACGCATGACCTGGTTCCATTCTTTATTATTCTGTTGGAATAACTCCGAATGCATTGGCCTATCGCATGCCCGGTGAATTCTATTGTTATTTCATTCTTTATTATTCATTGGAATATCACATCATAATGATTGACACGCATGACCGGTTCCATTCTTTATTATTATGTTGGAATATCTTATGCATCAATGGATTATACGTGACTGGTTCCATTCCTTATTATTACTGTTGGAATATTTTCATGCATGCGGATTCACGCATGACTGGTTCCATTCTTTATTATTCATTGGGAATAACATGCGTGCGATCTATCGCATGTATGGTGAATTCTTCTGTTATTCCATTCTTTATTATTCTGTTGAAATAACTTGTCTATGTGGATTACCGCATGCATGGTGAATGATCCCTTGTATTCATTCCTTATTAAATTGTAGAAATGATCTGTCTACGTGGATTACCACATGGCAGGTGAAAATTCATTTGTAGTTACGTAATTTTTCTGACCCTCAAAAATTTTGGAAAAATTTAAAATGATAATTTGATGAGTTTTCTATATTGTGTCCAAAGATGACGAATTTTGGATGTATAGATTAAGAGTTATGGATTTTATGCAAAAAGACTATTTTAAGAGTAAACCCTTATAACTCCTTGTGGTTAACTCCAAAATTGGTTAAATTTTTATTGGGGGAACATGTTTATAACAGGAGTATACCCTGTAAATTTCGGAATTTTTGGACAAAAGTACAATTTATGATAAATGTCTAAATATTCGGCAGTTTTGGCCATATGAAAAATAATAAATGAATTTTAAAAATTTCGAGAAAAATATATGTTCAATATGGGACTATATTCTGCTAAATCCCAGAAAAAAAATATTTTTGGGACTGATTTGGTATTTTTTATAAAAATAAACTAGTTATGAGTAAATGAATTAAATATGTTATGTGAAGTAATAAAATTGGAAAATAGGATTTTATGGCTTGGGAATCCTATATAGGGTATATGCAGATTTTTGATGAGGGATTTGATTATTGGTGATGAAATCTTATGAGTATGACATTTTTGAATGATTAAATGCATTATTTGGTAAAGTGTAAACAATTGAAATAAATTGTTTATAAGTTTTAGAAGTGATTAAAATATTGTTATAATATTAATAATATTAGATTATGAGTTTATTAAGCGATTGATAATATTTGGATAAATTTAAAGTCTTTAATATTTATCCTTGATTTCGTTTGATTAATGCTTATATCATTGTCATCATCCTCATGCTTATATTATGATGAAAGTCATCTTTGGCTTACGTGCAAAGATGGACTGTTGATTATTGGTTTTATAGTTGTATATCTTTGGCTTACGTGCAAAGATGGACTATTGATTATTGGTTTTACAGTTGTATATCTTTGGCTTACGTGCAAAGATGAACTATTGATTGATGAGTATCTTTGGCTTATGTGCATAGATGAACTGTTTATTAGTATGATTATGATCAGGGATCATTCGGTATAATCATGACCCGTAATGTTATAGATGATGTGGTAAAAGTCCTCATTGGCCCATAGTGCATTGATGGACAGTTATTGGTATGATTATAACTAGGGATTATTCGGTATAATCATGACCATTGATGATTACATGAATATCCTTGGCCATAGTGCAGGGATGATTCGATGATGTGGATTATTTATTTATTGTCGAGTCTCAAATGATAAAATATTGATTATACACTTTTAATTTCGTAAAAGATAGTAGATATCATGCTCTACATGACTCTTCTAAAATACAGTTGTATGTCTTTAGCCTGTAGTGCAAAGATGAATATCTTTGGCCGTAGTGCAAAGATGAATTTTATTAGTATGATTATGAGCAGGAATTGCGATTTGGTATAACCATGATTTTTGATGTTTCAGGTGAAGATAAGTGATGAAAATTATCTTCATCTCCAGGTGCGAAAGAGGAATTTAGAATCACAATTATGATTATGAGTTATTTATATGAATGTGGATGGAATTGTTGATTGATGTTACTGAGGATAAAACATTATTGGTGGACTTTTAACATGGAGAAGATAATAGACACGATGGTCTATTTGACTCTTCTAATGGATCGCTTCGTTCACCGCAACTATGGTTGAAAAGTTTTATCATCTACCATATGTTCTAAATCTCTGATTTATTATTGATGAAGGCTATTGATGATGTAAATTATCTTTAGTCATGATATTCTTTACTGGGCTAGTTGTGCTCACCCTTTTGCTTCACAATTCCTTTTAGGTAATAAGAGTGTAGCTGGGTCGAGCGGGGGTAACAGGAGAATAAAACAGTGGTCTATAGCTGTTGAGGTTCTCCCTAAATAGTATGGAAATAATTTTATTGAGAACTTTAGATAAGTGTGTCGTATTGTATACGTCATTTGATATTTAATTTTGGTGAACCGAATAGGGTAAGGTGAACCTAACTTTGGAAGCGTATTTTGCCACTATCATACAAGATGTCTAATGACATACAACCTCGTGTTATCATAAGACAGGGTTGTGCACATCCACTTGCTGAGTATATCTACGAGCACTACCTATATAATCTTGGAGTTTATTTGAAATATAATTCTCACTTGGAGACAACGGAGATAATTATATGTCAAAAGAAGACTCACCATTGGAAAGAAGATGATAGCAATCTTCTTGTTTTTCTTTGGGGACTATTGGGTCAACCAAGGATAATTCTGTGGACATATGATATCTATCATAACCTAGACGCATGGCCTCCTATATACGAAGGTTTCTTTGTGTATTTTCCAAAGATTTTAATTTCTAAAACAGTTATTGACTGTACCTTTATGTAAAGTACCATTGTAAGGTATTGTGGTCGAGGCACCATGAGAGTTACATATATTTGTATTAAAACTCACAACGTATCTGTTCTCGTACTCTGCACGACAGTTCAACAGTTGTATAAATGAAGTTTATATTTGATTTCTGTAGTGTGATATCTGGAGACTTAGAATGGGTCGTGTGGACCTATTTTGGGGGCGTTACATCATATCTCTCATATTATTGATTCAATTATTGTCACAGTATCATCTGCATAATATGTTATATTATTGAATCAATAATTGAGACGACAAAGTTATTTATATTATTAAATTGCAATATTTACTGTGACGCCCCCAAAACAGGTATACATCACCCATCTTGAGTCGTCAAATACATGGTACAAAATTCAAATACAACTTAATTATTCAACAGTCATGTAAAATACGACAAAACATAATCTAAGAGTTTTAATAAGAATATTGTCATCTAGACAATATCCACACTCAATGGAGTCCTCATTACATTTATTGTCACACTATTTAACAGAATAATGAGGACTACTAATGCTATCATCTGGACCGTCACTCCGTTTCCCGACTAGTCCCAGCTATATTCTCATTTCCTGAAGAGAACAGTGAAAGAAAGGGTGAGCTCAACCAGCCCAGTAAGAAATATTATGACTAGGATAATGCAGAATAAATTATCATTAGTCTTCAACAATGTTAAACTGATAACAATAGATGTCAAGTTTAACTGCAGCGGAATAAGCAATCCATTAGAAGAGTCAAGTAGAGCATGATATCTACTATCTTCTATGATTTAAAATGTTTTCATCAATTTTTATCGCTGACTTTCATCGCAATATAAGCATGAGGATGATGACAATGATATAAGCATTAATCAAACGAAAACAAGGATAAATATTAAAGACTTTAAATTTATCCAAATATTATCAATCACTTAATAAACTCATCATCTAATATTATTAATATTATAACAATATTTTAATTATTTCATAAACTTATAAACAATTTATTTCAATTGTTTACACTTTACCAAATAATACATTTAATCATTCAAAAATGTCATACTCATAAGATTTCATCACCAATGATCAAATTCCTCATAAAAAATCTGCATATACACTATATAGGATTCCCAAGCCATAAAATCCTATTTTTCAATTTTGTTACTTCACATAACATATTTAATTCATTTACTCATAACTAGTTTATTTTCATAAAAAATACCAAATCAGTCCCAAAATTATTTTTTTTCTGGGATTTAGCAGAATATAGTCCCATATTGAACATATATTTTTCTCGGAATTTTTAAAATTCATTTACTATTTTTTATATGGCCAAAACTACTAGAATATTTAGACATTTATCATAAATTATACTTTTGTCCAAAATTTTGAAATTTCTGTGGTATACTCTTATTATATACATATACTCCCAATAAAAATTTTACCAATTTTGGAGTTAACCACAAAGAGTTATAAGGGTTTACTTTTAAAATAGTCTTTTCCCATAAAATCCATAACACTTAATCTATACATCCAAAAATCGCCATTTTGGACACAATCTAGAAAACTCATCAAATTATTATTTTAAATTTTTCAAAATTTTTGAGGGTTAGAAAAATTACTTAAGCTGCAAGATGTGGATCATTCACCGTCGCATGTGGTAATCCACATGTAGGCAAGTGATTCCAATGGAATAATAAAGAATGGAATAATGAGAAGAATTCACCGTGCATGCGATAGATCAGCACCGACACGGAGTTATTCTCAACGAATAATAAAGAATGGAACCAGTCATGCGTAAACCGCATGCATGTGATATTCCAATGAATAATAAAGAATGGAACCAGGTCTAGCGTAATCCACATAAACAGGATATTCCAACAAAATAATAAAAAATGGAACCAGGTCTAGCGTAATCCGCACAGACAGGATATTCTAACAGAATAATAAAGAATGGAATAACAGAAGAATTCACCATGCATGCGATAGACCACACAGACAGGTTATTACAACAGAATAATAAAGAATGGAACAAGGTCTAGCGTAATCCGCACAGACAAGATATTCCAACAGAATAATAAAGAATGGAATAACAGAAGAATTTCACCATGTATGCAGATTGCTTGATAGATGAGTTATTCCAACATAATAATAAATAATGGAATAACAGAAGCTCTCTTCATGAATACGAAAGAAATAATACCCATTACCTTAGAAAGAAACTAGATACTGGAGTAAAGAGGTAACAGAGTTCTCTTCTTCTTTCTCTCTATAATTTCTCTCTATAATAATTGCTCTATAGCTTTAGTGAATTGGTGAGAAATGAAGGAAGAATGAGCTTCTATTTATAGAAAAATATAGTTTCGATAATTGCACGTTTTGGGGCTCGAAAAATTATAGTACAATACCTCCAACTTTTCTTTCATTTTTAATTTAGTCCTGCAAGTATTATCAAACTTGCACCACCTCCCCTAATAATCAATAGTTCAATTGTAAGACCCCGAAATTTTTTTAAATAAAAAGGAATTTCCTTTATTTATTATCTTGAAATAGTAAGGGTTGATTTGATTAATGTGGATAGTTAAGGGTTAAATACGCAAATATTTCAAAATAAGCAAGTGGTTATAAAATATTCATTTTTGTCGGGGAATATTCGTTTGGTCGTGGAATATTAAATCGCTTGTGAGGGAATATTAAATACTGACGGTATGACCATGTGTGGGCCCATAACTGAAATCGATTGGATGAAGAAAAGCGACAAATATAAGTTGGTTAAAAATAAGCGCAGTAGTTATTACCGTTAAGGCTGTTGGAATACCGGTGGTTAAAATACTGATGTCTGGCGTGGTTGCATAGTAGCTGCGGTATTGCATGCAGTATTGTTGAATTATTGATCCTTACGTAAGATGGCACTACTCAATAATTTTTCACATGAGTTCTTATTCAATATTTTATTTTATTGATTCAATAATTCTTTGCGTTGATATTTTATATTATTGTTGTTCAATAATTGTCATTTGACAATATTTCCCATTATCGGATCAATAATTCATATTATTTGAATAATATTATTAGATAACATTATTGGCAATGTCTAGAAAGTTTACGTAAGGAGAGGTTTGGTCACCTAATTGCGCGCGCCGAAGAAGGAGAGATCCTTATTGGAAAGCCCCTCTTTCTGAGGAGCGACTGGTTGTCATAAATGTGATTACGTAATATTATTTGTGAATAATTAATTATTGATTCATATGATAAGGAAATATTTATTTTATATGAATATAAATGATGGATTTATTTATGTGGTTATTAATGAAGGAATTAATGTTGAGGTGTTTTATCAGTATTTTATCGGATTGGAGGTGTTAAAAATCAAATCAGGTGTTTAAATGAACATGACCGACTGATGAATATCTTTGGCCTTTAGTGCAAAGATGAACAGGTGTTGAGATGAACATGACCGATTGATGAATATTTTTAGCCTTTAGTGCAAAGATGAACAGGTGTTGAGATGAACATGACCGATTGATGAATATCTTTGGCCTGTAGTGCAAAGATGAATATTTGATTTGAGATGAATATTGATTGATGTTACGAGGATAAAATATTGATGATGATGGATCGTTAAATTCATATATTATAGTAGATTTCATTCTCTACGTAACTCTTCTATGAATTATTATTTCCATTGCGAATATTGATCTGAAACTTGTTGTATATCATTGATTCTATCGATTTTTCCTGTTGAAGACTAACGATAATTTGTTGTATATTATCTTAGTCATAGTATTCTTTACTGGGCTAGTTGAGCTCACCCTTTTCCTTGTTGTTCCATTTTCTTCTCAGGAGGCGAGAATGTAGCGAGTACTAGTCGGGGTATGGAATGAAGGTTCTAGAGAGAGTTGTTTAGTAGTCTTCACCATTTTTGTAAAATAATGTATCAATAAATGTGATGAGGATTTATTTGAGTATAAATATTGTCTAGAAGATAATATTTGTATTTAAACTCACGATTTTATTGTTGTGATAATAAAGTTGTAGTTGTTTTACATACCATGTATTTGGCGACTCGAGAATGGGTTGGATGGAATGGACCTATTTTGGGGCGTCACGGTTGGTATCGAGCTTAGGGATATGATCTCTGGCGGAGATCGGGGAATAAAACTAGGAGGGAGAGGCGAGTAAATCCTTCGCTAGTGTGTCCTACCTAAGCTTATTTGTTGGTTGGTCGTATTATATAGGGTATTATGTGATTTGTTAATTTATTTAATTAACCCTTGTTTTATATGATAATTGAGAATGTCGAATTGAGAATATTAATAGTGGTGTAAATGAGACCGTGGAGATGCTGTACTTAATAACGAGGAGAACGTGCAACAGTGGCAATGTACCTCCGTGAATAACACTCTCGGCGAGATGATGAGCGAGGGATGTTTAGAAGCTTTTTGCGTTCATGCAAAAATCGCATTTAGGAGACTCGTGTTCAAAATATGAGGAGGAGATGATAGCAATTCACGGGTGGTCACAGCCCAAGCAGTTCAAAAAGTTGGGACCACGAGTGCAGGGAAAGCGGATCCGATCACGGCGGAAACATGGGTCAAGCAAATTACCAAGATATTCGATGTCTTGGGATGCGAAGAACGAGAAAGTTCCATTCGCTACTTTTATGTTCCGTGGCGAAGCGATTCTTGGTGGGAATCGTGAAGCGTACCCATTCATTTGCACTCGGCGTATGTCATAGGAGAGCGTTTATAAGCAGTTCAATGACAAGTACTTCCACGAAAGTATTCGCATATGAAGGAAGTGGAGTTTATTAGATTGGGCGAGAATAACATGGCGGTGTCCCGATCTGGCGAAGTTTGCGGAGTTATCGTGTTTGCACCTCATTTGGTGGAGAATGAGGAGCGATGACGCGGATGTTTCGAGAGGTTTGAAACCCGGCGTACGTCAAGTATCTCATTCTCATAAATTTTCTCTCTATTCGGATGTTGTAAGCGAGGCTCAGTTGTTAGAAGCGAGATAACGAAATACGTTCAACCGAGGGACCATAACGAGGATCATACCAAAGATAGCGATCATCGAATAACGATAACCGGTGGAGAAAGAAGAATACGGACAAAGCGGTAACCACTCTGGTGGTAATCGTGGCCATGAAAATAGAAGAAGCGAGTTGGGAGGAGATTTTAAAAAGAGGAGATTCAACAACGACCATGTGAAGACGTCGGCGCCCGATGTGGCTGGTTCCAAAGGAGGAGAAAGACCATCGATCAGAGTATGTTACAAATCTGCGGGAAAGAGGGACATATCACCAAACCGCCCACAGCGGTTTAAGGTATGCTATAATTGTGGAAAAGAAGGACATATCGCTTCGAGATTATACGATATGAAACCCGATCCGGCGTGAATGGTGACTCAAAAAGGATGTCCCGAGAAAAGTCAAAGTCAAGCGGTTCTTGGAAGAAGCGTTTGTCGTGGACGGTCAAAAATGCGAGGAACCCGAACGAAGTTAGCAGGTTAGTTAATTATAAATTCTTGCGAAGTTTATACCTTACTTGAATCTAGGTTCTACCCATTCTTTTATCTCTCTTGCTTGCGCTCAACGTTTGAACTTGACTACGGAGAAATTAGACTTTGACCTATTTATGGAGAATCCGTTAGGAGAAACTTTCATTACATCATTGTTTAGAAATCTTGTTTGATTCGGGTTGGCACTATCACATTACACATTAACCTTATTTCTATAGAGATATTTGCTTTTGATGTGATTTTAAGGTTAACTACTCATCATGCCAAATTGATTGCTTTTGTAAGGTTGTTAGTTTTCATATTCCTAAGCAACTTTGTTATTCAATTCAAGCAATCAAACCATTGTAATCAAACATTTTCATATCAAGCCATGAAGTCATTCGTTTATTACGGATGTCAAGTTTTCTTAGTCCATATTATGGATTTGAATAAAGACACGTCGATTTGAATAATATTCTGTTGTTATTGATTTTTCCGTTGTATTTCTGAAGAATTTCTTGGCTTACTCCCAAAGCACGATATTAAATTTTGTATCGACTTTGAACCCGGTACAAAACTCATTTCTAAAATCTCATATCGAATGGCTCTATTGAACTTCGAGGAGTTAAAAAATTCAACTATAGAATTTGGTACTGAGCCTTTATCTTGTGACTTCCTTTGTGGAATTCACCGAAGCCGAACTCTCTGTAGGGACGTCATATTCGATGCGATAGTAAAGCGATAGGTGTCATTGTGACGTCTTTATCCAAGATTGGGATATGAGTCGCGATTGAGAGCAACCTAAGTCGAGAATCGAAATCGTAGTTTTCTAGGCTTAGTTGGTTATTATCGGAGATTCGTGGAAGGATTTTCTTGAATCGCGCTCTCGATTAACTTAGTGACTCGAAAAGATACAAAATTCGTATGGGCGAGGAATGCGAGAAGATTTTCCAAGAGCTCGAGAGGAGACTCATTTCAAAGATATGTTCGACCATACCATCCTCGGAAAAATGACGTGGTAGGCGGCGTGTTGAGTAGAAGATCGATACAAATATGAGTACAATATTGTCAAAGACACATTTAAGTATAATATACAAATAATAGAGATGGAGATGAAAACTCTAGGTACCTACGCGTGATGATATCTGATGCACGTGATGATATCTGAGTATAATCGACTTTAATCGATAAAGTTAAAGTCATTCAAGCTACACACCCGAGATGATGAATTTGAAGAAGGAGGTGCAAGAAGTTGTTATTTTAAAAGCGAGAATCGGTGAGGTGAGGAAAGCTCAAACCTTCGATTTATTAATCCATTTGAAATTCTCGATCGAATAGGGCTGTGGCCTATAGACTCGTTTTACCACAAGTACGACGCGTGTTCATAACGTTTTTCACGATCGATGTTACGTAAATATGTGGACGATTCGAAACACGTCATTGAGTTAGAACCCGGACGAGATAGCCGAAGACTTAACGCATGAGGAGGTACTGTCAAGATTTTGTAGAGGAAAGAACATGACCTATGTACCAAGGTCATACCACAAGTTAAAGTTTTGTGGAGAAACCATGCTATTGAGGAAATGACCTGGGAGTTGGAAAGCGAAAATGAAAGCGAGGTATCTTTACCTTTTCGAAACACACCAGTACATACGCCAATTTCGAGGACGAAATTTCATAAGGAGGGAGGTTGTAAGACCTCAAATTTTTTAAATAAAAGGAATTTCCTTTATTTATTATCTTGAAATAGTAAGGGTTGATTTGATTAATGTGGATAGTTAAGGGTTAAATACGCAAATATTTCAAAATAAGCAAGTGGTTATAAAATATTCATTTTGCCGGGGAATATTCGTTTGGTCGTGGAATATTAAATGATCATTTGGGAATATTAAATGCTGCCAGTAGCGACCATGTGTGGGCTCATAACTTGAAAGCGATTGGATGAAGAAAACGACAAATATAAGTTGGTTAAAAATAACTTGGCGTAGTTATTCCAATTAAGACCTGTTGGAATACCGGTGGTTAAAATCTGATGTCTGGCGTGGTTCGCACAAGATAGCGCTGCGGTATTGCACAAGTATTGTTGAATTATTGATCCTTACGTAAGATGGCACTACTCAATAATTTTCCACAGTGAGTTCTTATTCAATATTTTATTTTATTGATTCAATAATTGCTGCGTTGATATTTTATATTATTGTTGTTCAATAATTGTCAACACACAAGATTTCCCATTATCGGATCAATAATTCATATTATTTGAATAATATTATTAGATAACATTATTGGCAATGTCTAGAAAGTTACGCTAAGGAGAGGTTTGGTCACCTAATTGCGGCGCCAATAAGGAGAGATCCTTATTGGAAAGCCCCTCTTTCTGGGAGCGACTTTGGTTGTCATAAATGTGATTACGTAATATTATTTGTGAATAATTAATTATTGATTCATATGATAAGGAAATATTTATTTTATATGAATATAAATGATGGATTTATTTATGTGGTTATTAATGAAGGAATTAATGTTGAGGTGTTTTATCGGTATTTTATCGGATTGGAGGTGTTAAAAATCAAATCGGTGTTTAAATGAACATGATGGGATCGATGAATATCTTTGGCCTTTAGTGCAAAGATGAGCAGTGTTAGAGATGAACATGACCGATTGATGAATATTTTTAGCCTTTAGTGCAAAGATGAGCAGTGTTGAGATGAACATGGACCGATTGATGAATATCTTTGGCACTGTAGTGCAAAGATGAATATTTGATTTGAGATGAATATTGATTGATGTTACTGAGGATAAAATATTGATGATGGTATTAAATTCATAGATTATAGTAGATTTCATTCTCTCACGTAACTCTTCTATGAATTATTATTTCATTGCGAATATTGATCTCGAAACTTGTTGTCTATTGTATTCTATCGATTTTTCCTGTTGAAGACTAACGATAATTTGTTGTATATTATCTTAGTCATAGTATTCTTTTATCGGGCTAGTTGAGCTCACCCTTTTCCTTGTTGTTCCATTTTCTTCTCGGGAGGCGAGAATGTAGCGAGTACTAGTAGTGGTATGGAATGAAGGTTCTAGAGAGAGTTGTTTAGTAGTCCTCACCATTTTTGTAAAATAATGTATCAATAAATGTGATGAGGATTTATTTGAGTATAAATATTGTCTAGAAGATAATATTTGTATTTAAACTCACAGTTTTATTGTTGTGATAATAAAGTTGTAGTTGTTTCTGTACCATGTATTTGGCGACTCAGAATGGGTTGGATGGAATGGACCTATTTTGGGGGCGTCACATCAATCATGTGAATCAATAGTTATAATCATGTGACAATACGAATTACAGTATTGTACCTCCATCTATACCTCCATTTTTAACTTAGTCATGCAAGTATTATAAATCTTGCACCAACTCCCCTAATAGTACAAGAATGTGATTCAATAGAACACACATGTGAACAAATAGTTATATAAGCATGTGAATTAGTAGCAATTAATTGCTCATTTATCCAATTAATTACCCGATTTATCAATATAACCCCCAGACATCAATTATCATCGGATTAGATGTCGATTTCCACTAACACGAATAATTTCAACACAATGAAACTATCAATTTCATCTTTAATCAACACGAACTTATTCATCATTAATATTATAACTCATAATATTTATCAACCAGGTCGTTCCCAGGAAAGAAGGGGCTTTCCGATAAGGATTTCTCCTTATTGGCGCGCAATTAGATGACCAAACCTCTCATTGACAGAACTTCTAGACTTTATAAATATTGTAATTTAATAATATGAATAATTTTGTCGTCTCAATTATTGATTTAATAATATATAAAATATTATGCAGATGATACTGTGACAATAATCGAATCAATAATATGAGAGATATGATGCGATAATTCTTGTAGTAATAATTGAGTATAACCGAGTGACTTCTCACGTAAGTATCAATAATCAATACTGTAGTGCTACTATGCAACCACGCAGACATCTTGTACTTTTACTACTGGGTAGTTCAACAGTTTTAACGGTAACACTTTCGCCGTTATTTTTAATAAAAGATAACTCTGTTGTTTTTTTACTACGAAAATACTTTCATTGTGGGGTCCACCAATGATTGTGCCGTCATACGAATATTCCCTGTTAAAACAAATATTCCACGACCAATCAAATATTATATAACCACTTGCATACTTTGCAAAATTTATAAATATTACCGACAACTATAACATTATATCAAATCGACACCATAATATAAAAAAAATATTTCGAGAAATTTAAATCTTTATTCATAAAATTTGGGTTCTCATAATCTCCCCTCCTTATAAAATTTCGCCCTCGAAATTTACGTACGTACTTGGTATGCTGAAGAGATGAGGATACCTTGACTTCATTTTAGATTCTAACTCTTGAGGTATAACCTTTGAGTGTTGAATACGATCCTTCTTATCCAAGATTTTAACACGTATCTGCTCATACGTTAAATCTTCTGCTATCTCATCTAGTTCTAATTTAATAACGTGGTTCGGGTCATCCACATATTTACGTAACATCGATACGTGAAAAAAGATATGAACACGCGACATACTTGGCGGTAAAACGAGTCTATATGCCACAGTTCCTACTCCATCGAGGATTTCAAATGGGCCAATTAAATCGAAGGTTGAGATAACGCCTTCTTGAACCTTCTTCTTCACATTCATCATATTCGGGTGTGTAGCTTGAGCGGCTTTAACTTTATCGATTAAAGTCGATTCTACTCGTATATTTGATGTGACGCCCCCAAAATAGGTATACATCACCCATCTTGAGTCGCCAAATACATGGTACTAAATTCAAATACAACTTGATTATACAACAGTCGTGTAAAATACGACAAAATACTTGCTGTGAGTTTTAATACAAATATTGTCATCTAGACAATATCCACACTCAATTTAGTCCTCATTACATTTATTATCACACTATTTAATGTAATAGTAAGGACTACTAAGACACCATCTCGGACCATCACTCCAGTTCCCCGACTAGTCCCGCCACGTTCTCATTTCTTGAGAAAACGGTGAAAGAAAGGGTGAGCTCAACTAGCCCAGTAAGAAATATTATGACTAAGATAATGCAGAATAAATTATCATTAGTCTTCAACAGTGTTAAACTGATAAAATACAATAGACATCAAGTTTAACTGCAGTGGAACATGTAATCCATTAAAAGAGTCAAGTAGAGAATAAAATCTACTATCTTTTATGATTTAAAAGGTTTTTCATCACTTTTATCGCTGAGACTCAGCTTAATAAATAATCCACATCATCCCTGCACTATGGCCAAGGATATTCATTAGGGTCATGACCACAAATTATCCATGCACTATGGGCCAAGGATATTTGTGTATTCATCAATGGTCATGATCATGCCAACAATCATCCATCAATGCACTTCCGGGCCAATGAGGACTTTTACCACATCATTTGTAACATTACTACCATGATTACACCAAATAATCCACGGTCATAATCATACCAAGTCCATCTATGCACTTCTGTGCCTGGATGACTTTCAAAAAATAATATAAACATGAGGATGATGACAATGATATAAGAATTCAATAAAACAAGTTCAAGAATTAATTTATTCAGGAACTAATAACGTTCAAATTGTCAACATGATACTTCTTTGTAAAGTAAAATTCAAGAATGCTCAGAAGAATATTTCCATGAAAAGATCTTTGGATGAAAGCTTAAATATCAAGAATATTCCACTAATTTCATGGAGTGTAGAAGTCAAAACTTTAACCAACGAGTATAATAAAGAATGGAATAACAAAAGAAATCACCATGCATGCGGTACCAGCATGTAGACAAGTTATTCCATCGAATAATAAATAAAAGAACCCGTGTCACCGTATGTCATGCCGACAAGATATTCCAAAGAATAATAAAGAATGGAATACAATGAAATCACCATGCATGCGTTGCAGATAGGCGAGGTTATTCCATCGAATAATAAATAACGAGAACCGGTCAAAGCGTAATCATGACAAACAAGATATTCAACAGAATAATAAAGAATGGAATATAACAGAAATCACCATGCATGCGGTGCTTGCGCATGATGCGAGTTATTCAATGAATACTAAATGATGAACCGTGTTAGGGTGAAATTCACACCAATGAGGATGTTCCAACAGAATAATAAAGGCGGAACCAGTCCGGCGTAAAAGCCTGAACAGGATATTCAGCAGAATAATAAAGAGGCGGAACCGGTTAAAGGCGTAAAGCACAAAAACAGGATATTCCAAATGAATAATAAAGAATGGAATACGAGAAGAATTTTACCAAGTATAGTAGTGGCAGCATTATCTGAGTTATTCAATAGAATAATAAAGATGGAATAATAGAAGTTCTCTTCATGAATACCAAAGAAATAATACCCCTTACCGTAAAAGAAACTTGATATCGGAGTAGTGAAGTAGCAGAATACTTTTCTTCTTTCTCTCTATAGTTTCTCTCTCTAGAGTTTCAATGAATTTATAAGAAATAATGAAGGAATAAGCTTCTATTTATAGAAGAATGGAATGAATAAGTAACTCAATCCATGAGCGGTCCCGGATTGATTTACTTTAATCGGACGGTCCATATTTAAAGAAAAATCTTTTAAATAAAATATAATATATTCTATTTATAATCTAATAAAAGCGAATAACTTTTAAAAAGATTTTACTATACGCAAACACTATGCAAGCACTATGCAAATACTATGCATAATAAAATATAATATATTCTAATTATTATCTAATAAAGCGAGATAACTTTATAAAATTATTCTATTTTATATAAAAAGATTTTACTATTAGCTTTAATAAAAGCGAATAACTTTATAAAAGTATTACATTTTTATATAAAAAGTTTTTACTGTTTTATTACGTTAATAATCTGAATAAAACAAAAGCGTCATCATCATTATTATTGTTCACACTATTAATCCACCGTGTCGTTCCCGGAAAGAGGGGCTTTCAATAAGAATTTCTCCTATCATAGCCGCAATTAGGTGACCAAACCTCTCATTGGCAAGAACTTCTAGACATCGTTAATAATGCAAATAATAATATTAAAAACTTCGTCATCTCAATTATTGATTTAATAACATATAAAATATCGATAATAATTGAATCAAACTGAGTGGCTTCTCACATAAGCATTAATAATCAATACCGTGTGCTACTATACAACCACGCATATTACTGTACTTTTACTACCGAGTAGTTCAACAGTTTCAACAATAAAACTTCCGCCGTTATTTTCATAAAAATATTTTTGTCGTTTTCTCAATCCGACAATAATTCTGTTGTGGGGTCCACCAATGATTGTGCAGTCGTATGAATATTCCCCGACCAATCGAATATTATATAAAAACTTGCGTACTTTGCAAAATTTATAAATATTACCCATAACTATAATATTATATCAAATTTATTCCATAATATTCAAAAATGATATTTATAGAAAATTCATTTTTATTCATAAAAGTTGGTGTCTTATATTTGATATCACCACGTGGGTCCTTAGAGTCTTTAACTCTATCTTCATCATTTGTAAGTTATACGAAATGGGTTTTGTACTGGGGTCAATACAAAATTTGATTTCACGCTCTAGGGGTAAGCTAAGAAGTCTTCAGGAATACGTCAGGAAATTTATTAACAATAGAAATATCATTCAAAACTGTGACCCTCATCCAAGACAAAGATAACACGTCACATTGATATATATCAACTTGCCACCGTTATTCACGACGTCCCCTATGGATATTCAAACTTCGGTGTATTCCAAGACTTGGAAGTCACCAGCGAAAGACTCAGGGCTCTTTACTTATGACTTGATATGACAATGATTGACTTTAGTGGTTTGGTTGCTTGAATTCGCATAACAGGTTGGTTAGGAATATGAAAGCTAACAACCTTACGAAAAGCATGATGAGTAGTTAACCAATCGATTCCTAAAATTATATCAAAGGCAAGTATTTTCAAGGAAATAAAATTGACAGGTAACGTGAAAGTGTCGATTTGAATCAAATAAGATTTATAAACAGTGGAGGTAACGAAGGTTTCTCCTAACGAAGTTTCAATCAATAAGTCAAAGTCTAATCTCTCCGGAGTCAAATTTAAACGTTGAGCACAAGCAAGAGATATAAAAGAATGGGTAGAACCGGTATCTAATAAGGTATAGACTTCGCAAAAATTTATAATTAACTAACCCGTGCTAACTTCGTTCGGGTTACTCGCTTTTTGAGAAGTCACGAAAAACTCTCTTCCTGAAACCACCGACTTTGTTTTGTCCGTATCCGCCTTTGGTGCCACTGTCCCAGCTGGACTTGACTTTGGTGCACGAAAAAATTGGGCTAGGTGACCTTCTTTTCCACAATTATAACATGCTTTGGACTGCATCGTGCAGTTTGGACTTATGTGTCCTTCCCCTCCACATTTGTAATATACGACCGGTGGTCGTTCTCCTTCTTTAACAACAGGTGCTAATGCTGACGTCTTTCCATCATTGTTGAATCTCCACTTCTTGAAATGTCCATTCTTATTGATTTAGCCATGATTCCCACCGAAGTGGTTACCATTTCTGGCATGTTGATTCCCTCCACGCTTATTGTCACCGCTTCGATGACTGCTATCACTGGTATTATCATTTTGCCGGCTGCACTCTTTTGGTTAGGTTGACTCATTATCGCGCTCCAATAACTGAGCCCTATTAACAACATCTGAATACAAACACAGTTTATAAGTGAAAAAATATTGACGTATCTCGGGTTTCAAACCTCTTAGAAACATTCGCGTCATTCTCTCCTCTTTATCAACCAAATGGAAGGCAAACCGGGACAACTCGGTAAACTTGGCTTCGTATTGTGACACGGTCATGTTGTTTTGCTCCATCTTGATGAACTCTACTTCTTTCATGTGACGAATACTTTCGGGAAAGTACTTGTCGTTGAACAATTCTTGGAACTTTTCCCAAGTCATCTTGGTCAAGGCGGAGTTGAGTGCGCTACTGATTCCCACGATGAATGCCTCGCTCGCATAACATGAAGGTGGCAAAAGGAACCTTTTGCTCCTCGGAGCATCCCAAGACATCAAATATCTTGCGGAGACCGCTTTATCCACATCTCGCGCTTAAGTGGTTTTGGCTCTCCAAAAACTCGGTGGTGCAGTTCTTGAAGCGCATAGCTGTGACCGTCAGAGAGTTGCCGGTGTTTCCACACTGTATTTTGGATAGGAGCCGCCTCTTTCCTGAGGATTATTGTCTTCCTGTTGCACATTATCTTGGGTATTGATCGTTGGTGACTCAACGGTCTCATGTGCTTCATTGTTGATCTCAACATTTTCAGATGCCATTTTCAAACAATGTCACAAAACAAGGGTTAATTAACATATCACATATTATCCCTATACTCTGACCGACTAATTAAATACCAAATAAACTTAGGTAGGTCATAATAGCGAAGGAATTCCCCATCTCTCCCCTTCTAGTTCTTGTCTCACATCTCAGCCAGGGATCATATCCCTAAGCTTTGATACCAACTGTGACGCCCCCAAAACAGGTATACATCACCCATCTTGAGTCGCCAAATACATGGTACAAAATTCAAATACAACTTAATTATACAACAGTCATGTAAAAAATACGATAAAACATAATCTAAGAGTTTTAATAAGAATATTGTCATCTAGACAATATCCACACTCAATGGAGTCCTCATTACATTTATTGTCACACTATTTAATGAGAATAGTGAGGACTACTAATGCTATCATCCGACGGGCCACTCACTCCGTTCCCGATTAGTCCCAAATTTATATTCTCATTTCTCGAAGAGAAATAAATTGAAAGAAAGAGTGAGCTCAACTAGCCCAAAGAAGAAATATTATGACTAAAATAATGCGAGAATAAATTATCATTAGTCTTCAAACAATATTAAAGCGATAAAATATAATAGGCGTCAAGTTTAAGCTGCGATTGGAATAAGCAATCCATTAAAAGAGTCAAGTAGAGCATGATATCTACTATCTTCTATGATTTAAAATGTTTTCATCAATTTTATCACGAGACTCGATTTTAATAAATAAACCACATTATCAAATCATCCCTACACTACGGGCCAAGGATATTCATTAAATCATCAATGGTCATAACTATACCGAATAATCCCTGGTTATAATCATACCAAAAATTGTCCATCAACGCACTACAGGCCACTGAGGACTTTTACCACATCATTTATAATATTACAGGTCATGATTATACCAAATGATCCCTGGTCATAATCATACCAAGTCCATCTATGCACGTAAGCCAAAGATGACTTTCATCACAATATAAGCATGAGGATGATGACAATGATATAAACATTAATCAAACGAAAAACAAGGATAAATATTAAAGACTTTAAATTTATCCAAATATTATCAATAACTTAATAAACTCATCATCTAATATTATTAATATTATAACAATATTTTAATCACTTCATAAACTTATAAACAATTTATTTCAATTGTTTACACTTTACCAAATAATACATTTAATCATTCAAAAATGCCATACTCATAAGATTTCATCACCAATGATCAAATCCCTCATCAAAAATCTGCATATACCCTATATAGGATTCCCAAGCCATAAAATCCTATTTTTCAATTTTGTTACTTCACATAACATATTTAATTCATTCACTCATAACTAGTTTATTTTTATGAAAAATACCAAATCAGTCCCAAAAATATTTTTTTTCTGGAATTTAGCAGAATATAGTTCTATATTGAACATATATTTTTCTCAGAATTTTTAAAATTCATTTACTATTTTTCATATGGCCAAAACTGCTGAATATTTAGACATTTATCATAAATTGTACTTTTGTCCAAAAATATCAAAATTTACAGTGTATACTCTTTTTATATACATGTACTTCCAATAAAAATTTCACCAATTTTGGAGTTAACCACAAAGAGTTATAAGGGTTTACTTTTAAAATAGTCTTTTCCCATAAAATCCATAACTCTTAATCTATACATCCAAAAATCGCTATTTTTGGACACAATCTAAAAAACTCATCAAATTATCATTTCAAATTTTCCAGAATTTTTGAGGTCGAGAAAAATTATGAAAGCGCCTGGCGAAACCCTTTTGAATGAAAATACTATTCATATGAATACAAAAAAGATCATTCACCATGCATGCAGTAATCACATAGGCAAGTTATTCCAACGTAATAATAAAGAATGGAATAATAGAAGAATTCACCATGCATGCGATGAGCCAGAAAGACAAAGTTATTCTCAACAGAATAATAAAGAATGGAACCAGGTCATGAGTAAACCGCACAGATAGGATATTCCAACAGAATAATAAAGAATGGAACCAGGTCTAGCGTAATCTGCACAGACAAGATATTCCAACAGAATAATAATGAATGGAACTAGGTCTAGCGTAATCCGCACAAACAGGATATTCCAACAGAATAATAAAGAATGAAATAACAGAAGAATTTACCATGCATGCGATAGACCGCACAAACAGGTTATTCCAACAGAATAATAAAGAATGGAACCAGGTCTAGTGTAATCCACACAGACTGTGACAACCCAAATTTTTATAAATTATTAAAATAAAAATTTAATAATTAAAATTCTTATAATGAGATGTTTTGAGTTTGAGTATGTATATATCGTCGCATATATATGTTGAAATATATGATCTGGTGTGAAGAGAAATATATATTCTTATATTGGGAAAGTGAGGAATTAATAGTCCGATTAACTATTGATGGAATTAAATGAATTTAGAATTAATTTTAAATATTTATTCAAGTAAATAAATATTTTAAATTTATTTATTTATTGAGATAAATAAATAATCGATGAATTGGGGTGAATTAATTTAGTAACTAAATTGATTAATGATAATTAAATTGAGTGTTGATAATTTTATCTCAAGGATTTAATTTAAGAAAATAATTAAATTAAATCAATTGCTTAATATTTAAGAAGATAATTAAATTAAGTGAATTATTTAATATTAAATGAATAAAATAAAATAAAATAAAATAATGTTTCTAATTTATTAAAATTAGATATATATTTATTTATAATTATAATAAGATTATAATTATTATAATTATAAATTATAAGATATTTAATGGGTTGCATGTGTGACAAGTGTAACTATATAATATAAATATTATTTAAATAATATAGTATGGGGAATTAGTGTGTAACCAAACATAGCCTTATGGCTTTTGGTTTATTTTAACTGACGCAAACTTTATATTTTTATAACTGTAGTGTGCGTGGGTTAGTGGGAGGCCAGTTATATTATGCGTATTATTTTCCCCTAACTCTAGTTATCAGTGAAGAGCATAGAAAGAACTTGGAAGCAAGAGAGAAAACATTGTGATTGTGAGTTTCTAAGATTGTCAGGAGGAAGAAGGAGAATTTCGGAGAGAAGGTCATCTTTGTGACTGATGCGTATTCGGAGGCAATCGGAGGCCGTCAGACATGCACATACACAAGTATAGTGATGTCGATGATAATAGATGTTGTTCTAAGTTATAGAACATGAATATTATGAAGTATAATGATGCTTAACATTAATAAATGATATATTAGATAAGTTAAATATGCATACTAAGCACACAGAGAGAGACAAATCAAGGCGTCATTTAATAAATGTCGAAACGCCTTGATAAGTGTTAATGAACATAAAAAGTGTTTTAAATCAAATAAAATGAATATTATAAGATATTGAATAGGGTTAATATAAAACCAATAATGATTCCTAGCAGGACTTAAGCACTTGAACGAAATTCGAATATGAAATACAGTGAGATATAAGTTGAAAGTTCACACAATCAAATTGAACATTGTGTATTTATGATAGGAAGGGTTATAAGATGTAAATTAAAGTTTACATTACAACTACTATGCGTTGATATGTGACTAATAGTTGATGTGCATGATTATATAATTGTGTAGGGCACGTGAAGTGCAGATAACTGTAAGCTGTTAAACTGTTATTGGTAAACAACGATCAAGGTAAGTCTTTCAGTTCCTATTTGCTATGTGAATTTGATTGGTTTAAATCTTTATTGCAAAGAGCATGATGTGTTATATATATGTTGAATGTATGAAATGTTAAAGTCAACTTATGACTACGTTGATTGAGTAAAGCATGCTGATTGATTAAGAAACTCAATCTTTATACATCTTTATACTTGTTATATGAACTGTAACATGTATGTTATATTAGTCCAATGTTTATGAGATATATGTTGAGCATGCTATTATGTGCTATGTGATACATGAAAAGCTATTAGATTTTCTTTGAAATTTGTCGAGCTCAACCTTGCAAATAACCACTTTTGCAGGTTCAAGATTCAAGGTAAAGTTATGTGTTACTTGAAAGACATGAATCAGACATGATACTTGAAGATTTATACACTTTGGTTGTGTTATTATTATTTAAACCATGTTTAAGGTTCCGAAAAATGTATTAATGTTGAATTGTAATATTATTTTGCAATGTAAACTATTGTAGTATTAAAAATGATTCTGAGATATTTAGATGTAAAGGTTGAAAGTTCTGGGAACGAGAATAGTTTGTAATAGAAAATTTTAATTGTAATAGAAAATTTTAATTGTAATAGAAAATTTAAATTATTACGCAAATTTCAATGGTTGTATTATGGTTTAATGATGTAAAAATTAGAGGTTGAATGTATTATTAACGACCAAAGTCGAGAATTAAATTGTATGAATTTTGGGGTCAATTCTGGTTGGTATCAAAGTCGATAGGTTAGAAACCTTAGGTAAGAGTACCTTAGGCTATAACCTTAGAGAAGATATGTGAAGATAATGAAAGAATAAGCTCAAGTAGAGTTTGAATAATAAGAAGTAATTTAAGAAATTTATAAAGAAAGGATTAAAACATGCGTGAGAGGATTCAAAGAAGAATCTCGTTGATTTATAAGGGGTATGAATGTGGGTTACCCAACTCCAATAATAAGAATGAAAGGTGATAATAAATAGACGATGTCTATAAGAAGAGAATGATAAAGAAGTTAAGAATTAAAAAAAATTATAGATAAGTATGGTACAGTTGTACTCTTTAATAGTTGATGTATGGTATCTGGGCTAAACGATTCCTTCATAGAGCTGAGGTATATACGGACTAGCAACTCGGAATCTAGTTTGTTGGTTGTTTGTGGGAAACCACTCAACGTACCATATTGAAACTATTAGAGACTCGATGTGTACCACATATAGAAAATGGATATGTATGATGAAAATGGGGAACTTAAATGAAATGTTGAGCAATGTAAATGAAGTTAGAGATTCTTAAAGGATGAAGTGTTATATAAACAAGAAGATTCAAAGAAAAATCTTAAAGAGATATAAAGATAAGAAATGGGAGTTAACCTAACTCCAATAGCCAAGTAACAAATAAAGTCGTAAATAAATGATGAAAAGGAAAGAAAGAGGATAGTAAAACAAAACGATCACGAGAGAAGAAAAGAATTTTAAGGGAGATGATTATAGAATAAGATCACGATGTGATCTGTTTAAGTTATAAAGGAAAGATCTTCTGTAATTTTTGAATAATTATAGCTTAATGCTATGAAGATGATGTACTATGAAATATTACGAGATAACTCACGAGGAGTTATAGATGATGTGATACGAGGAATTCGTATCGAGCAAAGAGCAAGTTAAGAGTAAGATAGAGTTAGGTAAAATTTCAATTGAGGACTTATGTGATGGCTAAGTTGTAAAAATCTTTGTATGGGCGAGGGTTTTGTGCTTGCACTAAGTTTATCATATTAATAATCATTGGAATGTTGGTGTCGCGCTATCAATGTATATGTGACGAAAATGTGATGCTTTTCTCATGTGTATATTTGATAGTTAGAAACTATTAAGATTAGTCAGATATTATTAGGATTAGGTGCGGTTCTTAAAACTAACGCATATAGTAAGTTCGTGACTCACAATAATATGGTATGTTTTGAACCCCTCAGCGAATGGACGTCTATGGTCTGACTAGGACAAGTTCTTAAACTAATATTATTGTGGCAAGTTCCTGAACTTCCAATGTGCGGTAAGTTTGATGAACTATACTGAGGATATAAGAGGATTATAAGTTGAAATACAAGAATATTTAGTGTAAAGATTGAAATTGATGGAGAAAATTAGGTATTCCAAATCTTCTAGCTTTGATAGATTTTCAAAATTTATTGACTTCGTGCCGATGGTTATACTTTTGATTTTTGGAAAAAAAATGTGTTGGGTCACACTAGTGAACCAAAGAATTTTTAAAAACAGTGTTATTATTCATATGTCTATGCTAATTGCTTTGGCTAGACAAAAATGATTTAAAATATATCAAAATATATATATTTTTTATATATCATCAACGCATCATGGAACCTGGTGCAGAGATGATAAAAACGATGGAGTCATCAATGCAGTATTACTTAGTGTTGGATGTGATCTAAGGATCGTCAGCCCACTATGGTATGATGTAGTATGATAAAATCACCAAATGACGGAATCCTCAAACAATTTGTAAATGCGATGCTTGGTATCATGACGTCATAAAAAGATTTTTGAGATTTCTTTAAGATATGAATATATATATATATGTATATATATTTCGATTGATGTCCGGATTGTTGTAGAAGTCTATGCTATTTGGTTCAGCTAGACGAATATTGAAAGATATTCATGAAATTCAAGCATTTCTTAAGAAGTTATGCCAAACCAAATTATTTTAGTGCGGATTCAGATGTTAAAAAGCTGAGGTAAACAACCCTGTAAAAGGGGACATGTTATCGGAGACAATGGTTCCGAAAGTAACGCATATAGTCTTTACGATGTTAAGATGTAATACGTTGTGCACGACGTAAGGGTACGATAGGCTGATCATCTAGAGTACTTGCAGAGAGTGTTTTCAATCTATGTGGTTGTTAAACATTCTGTTAAAGATGGTTTATGGTGGTGATGCACTGTTAAACCTGGAGAAGAGTTCAAGGTCCGTATAGTCTTATGACTGTTAAAGGTTCAAGTCGAGATACTTGATAACCTAGGGACGTAGTTCAAGGTCTTATGACCCCTCAGCACGATTTGGAATCTTTTAAATTCCTGTTATTCATATCACTTCCCAATTATTGAACAATTGTGGAAGATTCTTGTTATTTTGAAAAGTGAAAGTGGAAAGGATGAGAAAATTAAGCAAAACATAATAATTTCAAGAAAGAAATGAAATTACAAAAAGAAGAGAAATGTGGAACTCTTAAAAGAGGATGGGGTGAGGAATATGATGATCCATGAAAGATCCTTAGAGAAAGAACTTGGTTGCAGAACCTAAGGAATAAATAGATATTAACATAAAATCTATTTTGATAGATTGAATGAATGAAGATTATAAATAAATTTTTGAGGACGAAATTCTTAGAAAAAAGGGTGAATGTAATATCCCGAGTGTTTATGAGTTGAGTATATGATAACGATCCTTAGAAAAGGAAATGAATGGGTTAACGAATATATAATACTCAAAATATAATTGAGTTCAAGTGAAAGCTTATGAAATAAAACTTACAAGAATTTATTATGAAGAATGGTGGGAGTAGGAAATATAAAAACTATATTAAGGTAATGCGATGAAGTTATTCAACGATAAATTTTGAAAAGAGATTTGGTGAAAACCGAGTAAGGGAGGTTTCGTTGATTCCGAGGACGGAATCCTTATAAGGGGGGAAAGATTTGACAACCCAAATTTTTATAAATTATTAAAATAAAAATTTAATAATTAAATTTTTTATTATGAGATGTTTTGAGTTTGAGTATGTATATATACGTGCTATATATGTTGAAATATATGATCTGGTGTGAAGAGAAATATATATTCATATATTAGGAAAGTGAGGAATTAATAGTCAAGTTAACTATTAAAGGAATTAAATGAATTTAGTAATTAATTTTAAATATTTATCAAGTAAATAAATATTTTAAATTTATTTATTTATTGAGATAAATAAATAATCGATGAATTGTGGTGAATTAATTTAGTAACTAAATTGATTAATGATAATTAAATTGAGTGTTGATAATTTTATCTGAAGGATTTAATTTAAGAAAATAATTAAATTAAATCAATTGCTTAATATTTAAGAAGATAATTAAATTAAGTGAATTGTTTAATATTAAATGAATAAAATAAAATAAAATAATGTTTTTAATTTATTAAAATTAGATATATATTTATTTATAATTATAATAAGATTATAATTATTATAATTATAAATTACAAGATATTTAATGGGTTGCATGTGTGACAAGTGTAACTATATAATATAAATATTATTTAAATAATATAGTATGGGGAATTAGTGTGTAACCAAACATAGCCTTATGACTTTTGGTTTATTTTAACTGACGCAAAATTTTTATTTTTATAACTGTAGTGTGCGTGGGTTAGTTGGAGGCCAGTTATATTATGCGTATTATTTTCCCCCTAAGTCTAGTTATCAGTGAAAAGCATAGAGAGAACTTGGAAGCAAGAGAGAAAACAATGTGATTGTGAGTTTCTAAGATTGTCAAGAGGAAGAAGGAGAATTTCTAAGCCTAATACTATCTTTTGCTAGCATTCAATCAAGGGTTTAAGGTATAATCTACCCCTAATTCTAATTTATAGTCTTATAATTTTCTATTCTTTGGAAATTAGATTTTGGTTGAATTGTTGTAGAAGATGTTGTTTATATGTATGCATTCTCTTGCTAAATCTGTTAGTTATCCTCTATAAGTCTATGTTGATGTTCAAATACATGAAATTTGGGTTTATAAGGAGAAAAGTAAATAACAGTGTTTTTGTTCAAAAATAGCTTTAGAAAGTACAAAATTTCATACTTAATATGTGTTATAATCTGTTATTTGATGTTAGAATATGTTATTATATTAAGAAACGAAAGCGGCGTAGTTTAAATCGTGTTAATTGGTTAAAAAACGAAGCCGTGGCGATTGAATTCGCTATATGTGTTAAAACATGAAAATAGAGTATGAACATGTGTCTTGGGTCAAATTTTGGGTTAGTTAATGTTCTTGTAAATTGTTAATTCTTTGGTATGTTGTAGTTCTATGAATTACGAATCCATAGAATCGATAACGGACTAATTTGGATGTGTATAACTCAAGTAATGAAGATTAGTAGGAGAAAAAGGGTCAAAAATCGCGAAGAAAACGGTAGCTTTGTGTCCCGTTGCTAACGCTAGCAGTGCAATGCATATTTTGTGCCCTAAGTCATTTGGGGTACAAATTTATCAGAGGGGCAAATGCTATTTGTGCCCAAGGCTTAATTAGGCGCAGGTGTGCCCAAAGTGTGTCAGGTATGACTGCTTTGACCTGTTTTAGTACAATAGGCATAACGTTTTCATACGAACTCCGATTGTGGTGATTAAAGATGATCCGGAACGAGGATTAATAGACCTACAACTTTTATTCTTTAAGTGTTTCAATTTAAGGTCAGGAACAGTAGTTAAAATGGTCATCTTTGTGACTGATGCGTATTCGGAGGCAATCGGAGGGCGTCAGACATGCACATACACAAGTATAGTGATGTCGACGATAATAGATGTTGTTCTAAGTTATAGAACATGAATATTATGAAGTATAATGATGCTTAACATTAATAAATGATATATTAGATAATTTGAATACGCATACTAAGCACACACAAGAGAGACAAATTGGGCATGTGACGAATAAATGTCGAAACGCCGTGATAAGTGTTAATGAACATAAAAAGTGTTTTAAATCAAATGATATGAATATTATAAGATATTGAATAGGGTTAATATAAAACCAATAATGATTCCTAGCAGGACTTAAGCACTTGAACGAACTTCGAATATGAAATACAGTGAGATATAAGTTGAAAGTTCACACAATCAAATTGAACATTGTGTATTTATGATAGGAAGGGTTATGAGACGTAAATTAAAGTTTAAATTACAACTACTATGCGTTGATATGTGACTAATAGTTGATGTGCATGATTATATAATTGTGTAGGGCACGTGAAGTGCAGATAACTGTAAGCTGTTAAACTGTTATTGGTAAACAACGATCAAGGCAAGTCTTTCAGTTCCTATTTGCTATGTGAATTTGATTGGTTTAAATCTTTATTGCAAAGAGCATGATGTGTTATATATATGTTGAATGTATGAAATGTTAAAGTCAACTTATGACCACGTTGATTGAGTAAAGCATGTTGATTGAATAAGGAACTCAATCTTTATACATCTTTATAATTGTTATATGAGCTATAACATGTATGTTATGTTAGTCCAATGTTTAGGAGATATATGTTGAGTATGCTATTATGTGTTATGTGATACATGAAAACTGTTAGATTTTGCTGGACTGTCGAGCTCAACCTTGTAAATAACCACTTTTGCAGGTTCAAGATTCAAGGTAAAGTTATGTGTTACTTGAAAGACATGAATTAGATGAGATACTTGAAGATTTATACACTTTGGTTGTGTTATTATTATTTAAACCATGTTTAAGGTTCCGAATAATGTATTAATGTTGAATTGTAATATTATTTTGCAATGTAAACTATTGTAGTATTAAAAATGATTCTGAGATATTTAGATGTAAAGGTTGAAAGTTCTGGGAACGAAAATAGTTTGTAATAGAAAATTTTAATTGTAATAGAAAATTTAAATTATTCCACAAATTTCAATGGTTGTATTATGGTTTAATGATGTAAAAATTAGAGGTTGAATGTATTATTAACAACCGAAGTCGAGAATTAAATTGTATGAATTTTGGGGTCGTTACACAGACAGGATATTCCAACAGAATAATAAAGAATGGAATAACAGAAGAATTTTACCATGTATGCGGTACTTCGCATAGACATGTTATTCCAACATAATAATAAAGAATGGAATAACAGAAGCTCTCTTCATGAATACGAAAGAAATAATACCCCTTACCTTAGAAAGAAACTAGATACTGGAGTAGAGAGGTAGCAGACTTCTCTTCTTCTTTCTCTCTATAATTTATCTCTATAATAATTGCTCTATAGCTTTAGTGAATTGGTGATAAATGAAGGAAAAATGAGCTTCTATTTATAGAAAAATATAGTTTCGATAATTGCACGTTTTGGGGCTCGAAAAATAACAGTACAATACCTCCAACTTTTCTTTCATTTTTAATTTAGTCCTGCAAGTATTATCAAACTTGCACCACCTCCCCTAATAGTAAATAATGTGAATCAATAGTTCAATCATGTGAATCAATAGTTATAATAATGTAAAAATATGAATTACAGTATAGTACCTCCATCGATACCTCCATTTTTAACTTAGTCATGCAAGTATTATAAATCTTGCACCACTCCCCAAATAGTACAAGAATGTGATTCAATAGTACACACATATGAACAAATAGTTATATTAGCATGTGAATTAATAGCAATTAATTGCTCATTTATCCGATTAATTACCCGATTTATCAATATAACCCCCAGACATCAATTATCATCGGAATAGATGTCAATTTCCACTAACACTAATAATTCCAACACAATGGAACTATCAATTTCATCTTTAATCAACACGAACTTATTCATCATTAATATTATAACTCATATTATTTATCAACTAGGTCGTTCCTAGGAAAGAGGGGGCTTTCCGATAAGAATTTCTCCTTATTGACGCGCAATTAGATGACCAAACCTCTCCTTGACAGAACTTCTAGACATTGTAAATATTTTAATTTAATATGAATAACTTTATCATCTCAATTACTGATTTAATAATATATAAAATATTATGCAGATGATACTGTGACAATAATCGAATAAATAATATGAGAGATATGATGCAGTAATTACTGTAGCAATAATTGAGTATAACTGAGTGACTTCTCACGTAAGCATCTATAATCATTACCATGTGCTACTATGCAACCACGCGTATTACTGTACTTTTACTACCGGGTAGTTCAACAGTTTTAACGGTAACACTGTCGCCATTATTTTTAATAAACGATAACTCTGTCGTTTTCTTACTACGACAATACTTCCGTTTTGGGGTCCACCAATAATTGTGCCATCGTACGAATATTCCCTGTTAAAACGAATATTCCCCGACCAATCTAATATTATATAATCACTTGCATACTTTGCAAAATTTATATATATTACCCACAACTATAACATTATATCAAATCCACACCATAATATAAAAAAAACGAGAAATTTAAATCTTTTTTCATAAAATTTGGGGTCTCACATTTACAACGTCTAGAAGTTCTATCAAGGAGAGGTTTGGTCATCTAATTGCGCGCCAATAAGGAGAAATCCTTATCGGAAAGCCCCCGCTTTCCTGGGAACGACCTGGTTGTTAAATATTGTGAGTTATAATATTAATGATGAATAAGTTCGTATTGATTAAAGATGAATTTGATAGTTCTATTGTGTTGGGATTATTAGTGTTAGTGGTAATCGACATCTATTCCGATGATAATTGATGTGTGGGGGTTATATTGATAAATCGGGTAATTAATCGGATAAATGGGCAATTAATTACTGTGAGACCCCAGATTTTATCAATAAAGATTTAAATTTTGACGAAATAATTTTTAATATTATGGTGTGAATTTGAGATAATATTATAGTTGTGGGTAGTATTTATAAATTTTGCAAAGTATGCAAGTGGTTATATTATATTCGATTAATTGGGAATATTCGGTTTAGCAGGAATATTCGCATACAACTACTCAATCATTGGTGGACCCTACAATGTAATTATTGTTGGATTGAGAAAACGACAAAAATATTTTATTAAAATAACGGCGGAAGTTTTCTGGTTGATACTTGTTGAACTACTCGGTAGTAAAAGTACGATAATACGTGTGGTCGCATAAGAAATATACCGGTATTGATTATTGATGCCTATGTGAGAAGTCACTCGGTTTGATTCCATTATTCACGATTAATAATATGAATTATTATAAGCGATAATGACGTTTTTGTTTTATTCGTATTATTAACGTAATAAAAATGTAAACATCTTTTTATATAAAATAGAATACTTTATTAAAGTTATTCTATAAATATAATATATTATATTTTATTATGCATAGTATTGCATAGTGTTTTTGCATAGTGTTTTGCATAGTATTGCATAGTGTTTGCATAGTAAAATGTTTTTATATAAATAGAATATATTATATTTTATTTAAAAGATTTTTCTTTAAATATGGACCGTCCGATTAAAGTAAATCAATCTTGATTGTTCATGGATTAATTCTTATGCATTCCATTTTCCTATAAATAGAAGCTCATTCCTTCATTATTTTTTCTTTAATTCATTGAAACTCTAGATAGAGAAATTATAGAGAAATTTATAGAGAGAAAGTTATAGAAAGAAGAAAAGTATTCGCTACTTCACTACTTCTATATTCGGTTCTTTTTGTAGAGGGTGTTATTCTTTCTTCTTGAAGAGAACTTACATTATTCCATTCACTATTATTACATTGGAATAACTTTTGTAAAAGTGGCATACCCTATACATAACTCAGATCATGCCAGATACCCTATACTTGGTGAAATCCTTATGTTATTCCATTGCTTATTATTATTCATTGGAATAACTTTGATATCGTGGTTTACCCTATACTTGGTGACATTCTTCTATTATTCGGTTGGAACATCCATGTCGTGTGTTTTACACAGGACACGGGTTCCGCTTTTTATTATTCTGTTGGAACATCTGCTCATGTGTTTTTACACCGGACCGGTTCCGTCTTTATCATTCTCATTGGAATATCCTATCTGTGTGTTTTTTACCGGATCCGGTTCCATCTTTATTATTCTGTTGGAACATCCACAGCCGATTGTGAATTTCACCGACCGGTTCCGTTATTATTATTCATTTGAATAACTGTCTATCTAATACCGCATGCATGGTGATTTCTTTTGTTATTCCATTCTTTATTATACCCAGTTGGTTAAAACTTTGACTTCTATACTCCATGAAATTAGTAGAATATCCTTGATATTTGCGTTTCATCCAAAGATCTTTTCATGAAAATATTCTTCCGATCATTATTGAATTTTACTCTATCTAAACAAGATCATGTTGACAATTTGGACGTTAATAATTCATGGATTAAATAATTCTTGAACTTGTTTTATTGAATTACTATGTCATTGTCATCATCCTCATGTTATATTATGTTATCTTTGGCTTACGTGTATAGATGAACTTAGTATGATTATGACCGAGGATCATTCGGTATAATCACGACTTGATATAAATGATGTGACAAAAGTCCTCGGTATTCGTAATGCAAAGGTGATGGATAGTTTTGGTATGATTATGACCGGGGTGATTTAAGTATAGTTATGACCATTGATAATTTGATGAAAATCCTTGACTCGGTAGTACGAGGATGATTAGATGTGGTGGTTTATTATTGTCGAGTCTCGTGATAAAAATTGATGAAAACCTTTTAAAACCTAAAAGATAGTAGACTTTATTCTCTACTTGACTCTTTTAATGGATTGCTTATTTCATTGCATTAAACCTGTTTGTCTATTGTATTTTATCGCTTAACATCATTGAAGGCTAATGATAATTTATTCGCATTATCTTAGTCATAATATTTTTTCATGGGCTAGTTGAGCTCACCCTTTCTTTCACCGTTTTCTGTGAAATGAGAACATATTTGGGGACGCAGTCGGAACGTAAGTAATGGTCGAGAGGATAGCATTAGTAGTCCTCACTATTCGCGTGAAATAGTGTGATAATAGTTGTAATGAGGACTCCTTTTGAGTTTGTATAATATCTAGTAGACAATATTTGTATTCAAACTCACGTTTATGTCGATTGCATACCTACGAGTTAGGTTAGTAAGTTGTATTTGAATTTATGTACCATGTAAGTGGCGACCCAAGATGGGTGACGATACCTAATTTGGGGAGGCGCCACGGTTGGTATCGTAGCTTAGGATATGATCCCTGGCTAAGATATGAGAATAGTACTAGGAGGGGAGAGACGGGGAATTCCTTCGCTAGTATGACCTACCTAAGTTTATTTGGTATTTGATTGGTCGGTCAGAGTATAGTGATAATATGTTGCATGTTAATTAACCCTTGTTTTGTGACAGTGTTTGTATTTAGATGTTGTGAATAGGGCTCGGTTATTGGAGCGTGATAATGAGTCAGCTCAACCAAAAGGTAACGACCAACAACACGATAATAATCATACCGGTGGTAACGACCATCGGAACAATGATGACCATCGTGGGAGAAATTATCATGCCAAGAATGGTAAACACTTCGGTGGTAATCATGGCCAAGATAATAGAAGTGGAAATTTCAAGAAGAGAAGGTCATTTAGCTCGATTTTGTCGTGCACCAAAGTCAAGTCCAATTTGGGACGGTGGCACCAAAAGCGGATATGGATAAAAAAAAGTCGGTGGTTTTTCATGAGAGCGTTTTCATGACTTCTTAAAAAGCAAGTGACTCGAACGAAGTTAGCACGGGTTAGTTAATTATAAATTCTTGCGAAGTCTATACCTTATAAGATACCGGTTCTACCCATTATTTTATCTCGCTTGCTTGCGTTCAACATTTAAATTTGACTCCGGAGAAGTTAGACTTTAACTTATTGGTTGAAACTTCGTTGGGAGAAACCTTCGTTACCTCCACTGTTTATTAATCTTGTTGTTTCAAATAAACACTTTCACGTTACCTGTCGATATTATCTCTTTGAAAATATTTGCCTTTGATGGTATTTTAGGAATCAATTGGTTAACTACTCATCATTCTTTTCGTAAGGTTGTTAGCTTTTATATTCATAACCAAACTACTAAAGTCAATTATTGTCATATCAAGCCATAAGTAAAGAGCCCCGAACCTTTCGTTGTTGACTTCCTTGTGTGGAATGCACCGAAGCCGGACTTTTCAGAGGCTTACATCGTGAATGAAGATGGCAAGTTTATAGGTATCATTGTGAGGTGCTATCTAGGTTAAGGGATAGAAGTCACGGTTGGTATCAATGTGACGTATCTTATCCAAGTCTTGGATGAGAGTCACAGATTTTGAATGATATTTCTATTATTAATAAATTTCTGGCGTATTCATGAAGACTTCTTAGCCTACTTAGAGCGTGAAATCGAATTTTGTATTGACCCAAAGACAAAAACCCATTTCTTAAACCCTCAAATATTTCTTCAACTAAAATGAGCAGCTTTTACGTGGTTTATGATGAAAGTCATAATAAAAGCATTGGAATAATGAAAATCATGGGTATATGAAGTATTAGTAAGTTTTATGATGAGTTATGTTGGTTAGTATGTGAAAACATGAAAGTTTCTTAGAAATCACAAAGAGTTGAAAATCGATTTTGGTGAAAAACGTAACATGAAATTCAATAGACCATATCTCCTATTATATTTTGAATTTTTGAATGTGGTCAAGTCCTAGAGTTAGATCTATGAGTTACCTAACTAATCCAAGTGGAATTACTGGAAAAGGTGTTGTAGATTTTTGTGTGGACTGATTTTAGCAAAGGAGGCCAAAGCTGTAAATTTCAAAATGCTACTGCCCAGAAACTTTAAGGGGCTGTTTCGGCCACTTAAATTATGAGAAAAATTCTGGCCTTTTGGGACATGAAGGTATGTGGTATAAAGTATCTCCTGTCCAAAAATGAGCTCATTACGACTTAAAATGAGCAAGTTATGACTATTTCAATATTTAGGTTTTTTCGATTAAAACGCTATAACCAGGAGTTCTATAACTCAGATGACCATGAAATTTAAACTAGAAGCTCACGTTAACATGTGTAAGGTCCTGCCAAGATTTGGGAATTTTTGGAGTTAAACTTGAGGTAGCTAATTTCTTAAGGAATTAATTAGAAATTGATTTTTGAAAAATAGTAAATGAATTTTAAAATTCCGAGAAAATATATTTTCATCATGGGACTATATTATGCTAAATCCCAGAAAAGAAATATTTTTGGGACTGATTTGGTATTTTTCATGAAAATAGTTTAATTACTGAACATATGAGTTAAATATGTTATGTGAAGTAACAAAGTTGAAAATAGGATATTATGGCTAGAGAATCCTATATAGAGTATATGTATATTTTTTGAGAGATTTGATAATTGGTGATGATATCTTATGAGTATGGCATTTTGAATGATTAAATGCATTATATGGTAAAACGTAAACAATTAAGATAAATTGTTTATAAATTTAAGAAATGATTAAAATATTGTTATAATATTAATAATATTAGATTATGAGATTATTAAGTGATTGATAACATGGGGATATTCTTGAATCTGGATAAATTATATTATAAATGTTTAATATTTATCCTTTATCTCATTTGATTGATTCTTTATATCATTATCCTCATGCTTATATTATGTTGAAAGTCATTTTGTGGCAGATGGTGCATAGATGGACTTGGTATGATTATGACCGAGGATTGTTCGGTATAATCATAACCAAGTAATTGAAAACACAATTATCTTTGGTAGTAGTGCATGGATAATTTGTGGTCGTGATCTTAATGAATACACAATTATCTTCGTAGTAGTGCATGGATAATTTATGGTCGTGATATTAATGAATACACAATTATCTTCGGTAGTAGTGCATGGATAATTTGTGGTCGTGATACTAATGAATACACGATTATCTTTGGCAGTAGTGCATGGATAATTTGTGGTCGTGATACTAATGAATACACGATTATCTTTGGTAGTAGTGCATGGATAATTCGTGGTCGTGATACTAATGAATATCCTTGGCCCGTAGTGCGGGGATGATTCGATGATATGGATTAATTATTGGTGAGTCTCAAAGAATGAAATATTAATTCATGGATGTGGTAAAAGTCATCTTTGGTCAGAAGTAGTGCATTGATAGATTTGGTATGATTATGACCACGGATTATTCGGTATAATCATGACCAGTAATTGAAAACACGAATATCCTTAGCCAAGAGTGCATGGATAATTCATGGTTGTGATACTATTAAGCTAAGTCTCGATATTATTGGTTTTACGGTTATATATCTTTGTTTTGTAGTGCAAAGATGAATTGTTAATAAATATCTTTGGCCTATATAGTGCAAAGATAAATTGTTAATGAATATCTTCTTCGCGGATTGCAAAGATAAACTTAATATTTTCAACGATAAAGGTATTCAAGGTATCCTCACCTCTTTATCATATCGTCAGTACGTTACCTAATTTCGAGGGCTTAAATTCCATAAGGAGGGAGATTGTGAGACCCCAGATTTTATCAATAAAGATTTAAATTTTGATTGAAATAATTTTTAATATTATGGTGTGAATTTGAGATAATATTATAGTTGTGGGTAGTATTTATAAATTTTGCAAAGTATGCAAGTGGTTATATTATATTCGATTGGTGGGGAATATATTAGGTTTAGCGGGGAATATTCGTATAACTACTCAATCATTGGTGGACCACACAATGTAATTATTGTTGGATCGAGAAAACGATAAAAATATTTTATTAAAATAACGGCGGAAGTTTTACCGGTTGATCTTGTTGAACTACTTTCGGTAGTAAAAGTAATACAATAATACGTGTGGTTGCATAAAGTAAGACACCGGTATTGATTATTGATGCCTATGTGAGAAGTCACTCGGTTTGATTCCATTATTGTCGATTAATAATATGAATTATTATAGCGATAATGACGTTTTGTTTTATTCAGTATTATTAACGTAATAAAATGAAACATCTTTTATATAAAATAGAATACTTTATTAAAGTTATTCTATAAATAGAATATATTATATTTTATTATGCATAGTATTGCATAGTGTTTTTTGCATAGTGTTTTGCATAGTATTGCATAGTGTTTGCATAGTAAAATGTTTTTATATAAATAGAATATATTATATTTTATTTAAAGATTTTTCTTTAAATATGGATCGTCAGATTAAAGTAAATCAATCTTGGACTGTTCATGGATTAGTTCTTATGCATTCCATTTTCCTATAAATGAAGCTCATTCCTTCATTATTTTCTTATTTAATTCATTGAAACTCTAGATAGAGAAATTATAGAGAGAAGTTATAGAGAGAAAGTTATAGAAAGAAGAAGAGTATTCTCGCTACTTCACTACTTCTATATTAGGTTCTTTTTACGGTAAGGGTGTTATTCTTTCTTCTTGAAGAGAACTTACATTATTCCATTCACTATTATTTCATTGGAATAACTTTGTAAAAGTGGCATACCCTATACATAACTCAGATACGCTGTGGCATACCCTATACTTGGTGAAATCCTTATGTTATTCCATTCTTATTATTACATTGGAATAACTTTGTATACTGTGAGTTTACCCTATACTTGGTGACATTCTTCTATTATTCGGTTGGAACATCCATGCATGTGTTTTACTTGGGACTGGTTCCGCTTTTTATTATTCTCGTTGGAACATCCACATGCATGTGTTTTTTACAGGACTGGTTAAAATCTTTATCATTCTCATTGGAATATCCTATCTCGTGTGTTTTACACCGGATCGGGTTCCATCTTTATTATTACATTGGAACATCCGCTTGGTGTGAATTTCACCGACTTGGTTCCGTTATTATTATTACATTGGAATAACTTCGTCATCACAATACCGCATGCATGGTGATTTCTTTTGTTATTCCATTCTTTATTATACCCGGTTGGTTAAAACTTTGACTTCTATACTCCATGAAATTAGTAGAATATCCTTGATATTTGCGTTTCATCCAAATATCTTTTCATGAAAATATTCTTCCGATCATTATTGAATTTTACTCTACGTAAACAAAGATCATGTTGACAATTTGGACGTTAATAATTCATGGATTAAATAATTCTTGAACTTGTTTTATTGAATTACTATGTCATTGTCATCATCCTCATGTTATATTATGTTATCTTTGGCTTACGTGCATAGATGAACTTAGTATGATTATGACGAGGATCATTCGGTATAATCATGACTTGATATAAATGATGTGACAAAAGTCCTCGGTGGCACTGTAATGCGTTGATGGATAGTTTTTGGTATGATTATGACCGGGGGTGATTCGGTATAGTTATGACCATTGATAATTTGATGAAAATCCTTGACCGTAGTACTGGGGATGATTAGATGTGGTGGTTTATTATTAAAATTTGAGTCTCATGATAAAAATTGATGAAAACCTTTTAAAACCTAAAAGATAGTAGACTTTATTCTCTACTTGACTCTTTTAATGGATTGCTTATTCCACTGCAGTTAAACTGTTTGTCTATTGTATTTTATCAGTTTAACACTGTTGAAGGCTAATGATAATTTATTCTGCATTATCTTAGTCATAATATTTCTTACTGGGCTAGTTGAGCTCACCCTTTCTTTCACTGTTCTCTTGTGAAATGAGAACATATTTGGACCGACGAGTCGGGGAACGAAGTAATGGTCCAGAGGATAGCATTAGTAGTCCTCACTATTCTGTGAAATAGTGTGATAATAGTTGTAATGAGGACTCCTTTTGAGTTTGTATAATATCTAGTAGACAATATTTGTATTCAAACTCACAGTTTATGTCGTATTATACACGACAGTTAGGTTAGTAAGTTGTATTTGAATTTATGTACCATGTAAGTGGCGACCCAAGATGGGTGACGTATACCTAATTTTGGGGGCGTCACAATTACTACTAATTCACATGCTTATATAACTATTTGTTCACATGTGTGTACTATTGAATCACATTCATGTACTATTAGGGGAGTTGGTGCAAGATTGATATTACTTGCATGACTAAGTTAAAAATGGAGGTATAGATGGAGGTACTATGCTGTAATTCATATTTTCACATGATTATAACTATTGATTCATATGATTGAACTATTGATTCACATTATTTACTATTAGGGGAGGTGGTGCAAGTTTGATAATACTTGCAGGACTAAATTAAAAATGAAAGAAAAGTTGGAGGTATTGTACTGTTATTTTTCGAGCCCCAAAACGTGCAATTATCAAAACTATATTTTCCTATAAATAAATGCTCATTCTTCCTTCATTTCTCACCAATTCACTAAAGCTTTAGAGCAATTATTATAGAGAGAAATTATAGAGAGAAAGAAGAAGAGAAGTCTGCTACCTCACTATTCTAATATCCAGTTCCTTCTAAGGTAAGGGGTATTATTTCTTTTGTATTCATGAAGAGAGCTATTGTTATTCCATTCCTTATTATTATGTTGGAATAACATGTCTATGCGAAGTACCGCATGCATGGTGAAATTCTTCTATTATTCCATTCTTTATTATTCTGTTAGAATAACCTGTCTATGCGGTCTATCACATGCATGGTGAATTCTGTTGTTATTCTATTCTTTATTATTCTGTTGAAATATCCTGTATGTGCGGTTTACGCATGACGAACAATTTTTTTCATAGCCAGAATCTCCTTCGAATTTGGTAAATCCGTTTTCATCCTCTTTTGATTTGCAAGAGAATTTCTTTAGAGGCCCTAGTTTAGAAACACGTTTTAAAAACTCTATTGCTACAAAACAGTTTGTGTATGAAAAATCTTTGGATCTCTTTTATCTCAAACACTCTGTTTTGGAAAAACTTTTCACCGAGTGCAACATTTTTTCTATGTCGTTTCCTCCTGCTATTGCCTATCCTCGGTTGGTCCAACAATTTTACACCAATCTTGAGTGTAATGGAGACTGTTTTACCACATTTGTCAAGGGTAAGTCTTTATTTTTTACCAGTATTGATTTTGGAAGTATTCTTGGTATTTCTTCTACTGGACCATGTCCTTTCACTCTCAAAGGAGCTGCTAACATTCCTTTTCATCCTTTAGAACAACTTCATATAGTCATGAATGACTATTCTATTTCATCTCTGTTTCTTCCAAAAACTGCCAGTGTATGTCTTAATGCGTGTGTATTACATAAGTTGGTTCGATATAAACTGTTTCCACGCCTTGGTGGGGGAGCAGATTTTACTTACCAAGATTTGGTTGTTATAGCTATGATTCTCAAAGGAACGATTTTTAATTTTTCAAAAATGATGTTATCCCACATGCAAAGTTGTATTCGTCAAAGCAAGAAATGTCTTCCTTACAGTAAATTTCTAACAAAACTTTTTTAACACTTTAAGATCTCTTTTGATGATGAAATTTCTGTTACAAATCATGAGCTTATTGACACTGCAAATTTGACAAAATCTCACATCACTTTTCATGCTGGCGAATTTGTACGTCTTCTACCTGATCATCCTACTACTCCTCCTCCTCCTATTTCTCATACTCCTGAATCATCTTCTTCTTCTTTGCCAAATTCCAATGGATCTGATGTTATGACTGTTTTGACTGATATTTTACAAAATCAAACTTCTTTGAAAGCTGAGTTGGTGGAAATCAGAAATCGTCTTGTGTGTCTTGAGAAAGGGAAGTTACCAATGGATGCCCCTGAGATTAATAAATTATATCATCAGGTTGAAGATGAATTTATTGATCTTCAGGCGGGTTTTGAGATTCAGACGATGGCCATGGTTGAAGCACTCCAACGAAAAATTAATCGGAACACATGTCAGTTAAGTCAAGAGGTGAAGTTTGTCAGTTATCAACTCGGGGAGCTTGCAGATTTTATGGCCACCAGGTTCAATGATATAGGCCAAAGGTTTCATGTTCCAGCAATGTATTCTTCAATTCCCGAATGGCCAATGTACAATTGGATGGCTGAATACAAGGGTGACTTTCTGGATATGGAACTTCCTCCTGCCACCTTTATTCCTCGACCACCTCGACTTGCAAGTGATTACACTTTGGAAGAGCGTCTTCATCGCCTTCGTCATCGTCCATACTTTACCACTCGTGCAGAACAGTGGGTTAATCTCGAGGATATTGATTGATTGAGGTCTTCTCTTTTTGCATGATGATAAAGGGGGAGAATTTCTAAGAATTTTCAGATTCTATTTTTAATTTTTTAAAGACTATGGTTTCACTTGATTTGGTTTTTGGTAGGCATGGTTGCCTGGATGTTAAGACTGTTGGTGATTTTGTTTTGCTGCATGTTTAAGACTGATTTTGATGCATGCGCATTAAGACTTGATGGTTTAGTATGATACTAACATGCAGGTTTTACAAAATATTCCTGAAATATGCATGAATTTAGGGGGAGTTTCATTTATATATGTTGTCATCATCAAAAAGGGGGAGAATGTTGATTATATCATGCTCTAGCCTTATGTTTTGATGATGACTTGCTCGTTGGTACTAAATTGTGTATTGTGGATTTCAGGAAATTATTTTAAGAAGTGTTTGTTGGATTATTCAAGAAGAATGAAGATGGTTTGAGTCCTAAGAAAAATATGTAAGGTCATTGCAAATATTCGATTTTTCAATTCGAGGCTATAGGACATTTTATGTGTGCATTAAATTATGAATTAATATTTTATGCATGACTCAAAATATTTCACTGCTATTTGCTATCTAGAGATATGTTAGCATGCATGCGTGGGAGTTCTGTCCGAATGATACACATATGGAAGAAATAAAATGTTTTGGTGTGTATATGTCTTGGGAACTCTAAGATAATTATCCTGAAAAAAAGTGCTTGTTAATTGATATTGGAAATTCTATGTGATCTTCTTTCCATTTATTACGGAGTGGTTATATATTTGTTAGAAAGGAAGTATAATATATATGGCGGTAGTGGATCTTGATTAGAAGTCTAAAAGCTGCATATATATTGGAAATTAATAGTAATGATTATCTTGGGAAGATGCATGTTGCCATTAATTATGGAACTAACATTTTACTAAGGAGTCTAGTTTAAATAGAGTTCTGTACAGGTCAGTTACTATATTAAGGCGGCAGTTATAGTCTATATATGTTATACACGGAACTCATTACCTTTGTGCGTTTATCTTTGTCATAGTCTATATTCTTTAAAATGTTTCCAACAGTAATAAAATTATAGATTATCTTTGGGATTTTTGTTGGCAACGTTTATTATTGTTACAACGAAAACATTTATGAACGGTAATATTTTTGAGCTATAAAAGGAACTAAGAACAGTGTTGAAATTACAACACTTACAACACTTGAATTAATATTTTGCACTCATATACTTTGAAAGCTATTCTATTCTTGGTGCAAATTTTGAGCTGCTGATTCATTGATATATTCAGTCAATTTTCGTGGGCATTAAATTGGTGATATCTTCTACTATTTCTATTTGATCATTGCATTCATTAGTTAAGCCTTGCATTGTTAAATTGCTTATTTGCTTTGATCATTAGACCTCTATCATTGTAATCTTAAATTTATTTTTAGACTTAGTGTTGTCTAAGGGAATTTAATCCAGGTGGATTAAGGTTTGTTTACAAACAGGTTCAAGGAAGCATAGGTGCTTAAGGAGTGCATTGGTGTACAAGGAGCAAGAGTGCTCAAGTGAATTATTGTAATTCAATTTTATAGAATCTGTATTGTAACAAGAGTCTTTTAAAGAAATAAAAGTGAGTCTCCAATACTAGTTGGTATTGGACGTGGAGTAGGCTATTATTATAGAGGGTAATAGTCGAACCACGTAAAAATCTTGGTGTTATTTTCATTAATTGATTTTACTTAATTACACTCAAGTTAATTGATTTGCTAAATAAACAAAATTTAATCATAAGCATTTTTGTTATCATTAAATATTTCATTTAACTTATAAAATCACCAAGATATTTTCTTAAACAAAAAGTCAATTCGGTAGACTATATTCATTCAGCAGGCTGCATTCATTTATATAGTTGACTACATTCAATAATTTGGTTTAAAGTTTTTAATTGGTCATAGTTTGTATCCACACTTATTCAACCCCCCTTCTAAGTGTGCTTTATCTGAATTTCATTTGGTATCAGAGCTTGGCTCTACTTACTTGGTCTTAAAGGTGACTTGTAGGGAAAGATTCTAACATGGCACAGCTCAGAAACAACAATCAAGAAGGTCAATCAACCAATAGACCTCCAACTCTTTGCATGGAATGTAAAACTACAATTTACGGAAATTAGAATGAGGATCTACCTTAAAAGAGATCCTTGGGAATGGTGGGTTGTGGAAAATGGACCGGTTATTCCAAGGAAAGATGACGGTACTCCAAAGACTTTGCTAGAGATGGATTTAACTGAAACCTTCATGGTTTCCTATGACTCAAGAGCGATGAATACTCTACTAAGCGGCATGGTGCAATTTGAGATTGACAAAGTATCCTCATGCAACAAAGCTAAGGAAATGTAGGATACTCTAGTGGTGAGTCATGAAGGAACATCAAAAGTTCGAAAAGTTAAGCTAAGCATGCTTATGCATGATTATGAGATGTTCAAACTTGAGAAAGATGAAACTGTAAAGATGGCTCAAGCAAGGTTCCTTGTTCTTCTGAACTCTTTAAAGCTACTAGACAAATCTATTCCACAAAGCGAGATCAATCGTAAGTTAATTTGGTCTATGCCCAAGAGGTTTACTTCTAAAATTACTACTCTTCAAGATTCCTCTACTATATCTAGTATGGATACTCTAACCCTTTTTGGTGAACTTGAGGAATATGAACATCAGTTAAAGAGGTATGACGATGAGGAGGAAACTCCTCGTAGGAAGGTTTTAGCTCTTAATGCAGGAAATGAAGAAGAGCTTGATGATGATTCTGACGAAGAGATAGCTATGATGTCACAGAGACTCAAAGGACTTCTACAAAGAAAGAATAAACGAAAGAATATCTTCAACTCAAATAAAGGCAAAGGAAAGCAAACTGAGGAAACGTGTTTTGAATGTGGACGTCCAGGACACTTCAAGAAGGACTGTTTTCAACTAAAGAATAAAGGAAAAATAGGCTTCAAGGACAACAAAAAAAACAAGACTTTGGTCACCTGGAGTGATGAAGAAGAATCTGAAGTTGAGGTCGACGCCAAGGATGAGATAGCTCAAGTATGCTTCATGGGAATAGAAGGTGAATTAAATGAGGTATCTATTTTTGAAAATATTTCTTTGAAACAAGAAAATGAGAAATTGAAAGAAAAAAATGCATATTTGAAAGACTTAGTTAACACATTAATGGGTGAAGTAGAATCTTTAATAGATGAAAAGAAAAATATTGAAAAGGAATCTATATGCAAAGAAGAAAAAGTTTTGATTGCTAAAAATGATTTTCTTGAGAATTATAACAAAGTTCTTTTTAACAAAGTGACCTACTTGAACAATGAAGTTGAAAAATTGACAAATGAATTGAAAATGCGAGATGTATGTATTGATGCTTTTGGTAATGAATCCCAGTCTAAACCCATTCATACTAATGAACTTCAAAAGGAAGTAGATTCATTAAAAATATCTCTTGCTAGATTCGTTCAAGGAGAAGATAATCTGACTGTCATGTTAGGAAAGCAAAAACCTAGTTTTGATAGACAAAGAATAGGTTATAATCCCACTCATAAAACCGGTAATGTGAATATGCTTAGATCCAAGTCGCGTTTCAAATTGAATTATTGTTATCCTTTCACAACGTGCAAAAACTGTGGTATTAAAGGTCATTTGGACATAAATTGTTTTAAGAAAAATAAGGTTAAAAAGGTATGGGTTAAAAAGAATGATTTGCTTACAACTAACATTAAAGGACCCAAAAAGATGTGGGTACCAAAAGGATGAAATATTTTTTCTTGACAGGTATGTCTCAAGGCAAGGGTTCCTTCTCAAAAGTGGATTCGTAATAGTGGGTGCTCCCGTCACATGACCGGCGACAAATCAAAGTTCGTGGAACTAAAAATCAAGAAGAAAAATGGAACGGTCACTTTTGGAGACAATCAAACTTGTGATATTGTTGGAAAAGGTAAAATTGGTAATGGTAAGGTTAACATCGATAATGTTCATCTTGTTAACAGTCTTGAGTTTAATCTTATTAGTATAAGTCAATTAATGGACAATGGTCACCAAGTTAGTTTTCATAAAGAAAAATGCATTATTTCTCATGGTACTAACAATGTTTCTCTAGTTGCACAAAGAGAAGGAAATATATATACTATTGACTTTGAGGAACAGGATGAGGAATTATGTCTTGCATCTGTACAAGAAGAGGCTAATCTATGGCACAAGAGGATGGGACATGTTCTGTGACGCCCCCAAAATAGGTCCATTCCATCCAACCCATTCTGAGTCGCCAAATACATGGTACAAAAATAACTACAACTTTATTATTACAACATATAAACTGTGAGTTTAAATACAGATATTGCCATCTAGACAATATCCATACGCAAATAAATTCCCATCATAATTATTGATACATTATTTTACAAAAATGGTGAGAACTACTAAACAACTCTCTAGAACCTACATTCTATACCCCGACTAGTACTCGCTACATTCTCGCCTCCTGAGAAGAAAAATGGAACAACAAGGAAAAGGGTGAGCTCAACTAGCCCAGTAAATAATATTATGACTAAGATAATATACAACAAATTATCGTTAGTCTCCAACAGGGAAAAATCTAATAGAATACAATAGACAACCAATTTTAAATTAACAACTGCAGCGGAAACAACAATTCATTAGAAGAGTTAAGTAGAGAATGAAAACTACTATATTCTATATATGAATTTAAAAGTTCATCGTCGATATTTTATCCATGTAACATCAATCAATATATATCTGGAATCAAATATTCATCTTTGCACTCTGAAGCCAAAGATATTCATCGATTGGTCATGTTCATCTAAACACTTGTTCATCTTTGTACTACGGCCAAAGATATTAATCGATGAGTCATGTTCATCTCAACACTGTTCATCTTTGTGACTACGGTCCAAAGATATTCATCAAGAAATCATTCATCTTTGCACTACACAGCCAAAGATATTGAGTAATATCATCATTTAGGATCGAGGATGATGAAAAATATTTTAAAGGAAATGAATCCGGTGAAACAAAAGAACAAATATTAAGGATTCAGTATTTTAAACAATCCAAGTTCAAAAATACTTCATAAGTAATCGAGTGGAGTAAAATTCAAGAATGATCAAAACATGGATACAATCAAAGCTAGTATCCATAATAGATATTTTGGACAAAAAGAAGAAATTTCATTTTTTATTGAATAGTCAGTAGTATTCGTGAATAGTCAGATATCGTGAATAGTCTTATACGTGAATAGTAACTCAAACACCAAAAGATAGAAATTTCACAAAAAAACATCTTCACGCTTCGTGTGAATAGTACTCGTGAATAAGAATCGTGAATAGTAACTCATGAATAGTAACTCGTGAATAAGAACTCATGAATAGTAACCCGAGCATGAAAAAGTTCTAAATTTGATAAAATTTCCAACCAATATTTTCTAAGATAATGATATTGAAGAAATAATATCATTTTTTGAATAAAATAACATCCCTTACCTCGAAAAGACAAGACTTTAGTTGAAACAGGATATAGGCTATGACTTGAACTTGCATCGTATAGCAATACTCAAAGTATACTCAAAATACTCACAAGAATACGCTCGATAATATAGAGAGAGAAAACTTCAGTTTCTGGTGTGATTTTCAATTCTAACCTAAACACCCTATTTATAGAAAAATGCTTAGAACACCAAAATAGAAAATTTAATATAATATTAATATTTACAAAACACATTCCTACGCCCACTTTGAAATCTGATTTCAGCCACCAAGCACATGTTAAAGATGGCCACCAACATTTGAAAAACATTTTCTTAAAAACATAATTAAAACTTCCAAAATCAATTATTTTGAGACTTGAACTTAAATAATTCATAATAAATAGCTCTTTTATCAGAAAAAATTCAAAACACGCGACTTTCCATAGAAAATTCCATTATCTACAACTTTACGTAAAGAAGTCTTTCCAAATTCCAAAGCAGAAATGGACAAGAAATCCACAAACCAAGCGATTTTACAATTTATAATCAAATTTCGATTCAAGAAATGGGTCTACTGACACACAAAATCTGCTTTTAATATTTATTGCAACAAAAATACTCTTTTTCCTCGTATACTCATATATCCCACATTCATTGTAAAAATATCACCATTATTATATTATTAAAATATAATAATATATTTAAATGAATTATTTTATCAGAAAAAGATAAAATTTCAATTTTCAATAATTGTCACTTTAAAAATTTTCTCCATCTATATCCACATAAAATCAATATTTTCCTCATCATATAAATCAATAATTAATTATTCACAAATAATATTACAGAATCACAAGATCTTGTGACGGTAGTTCCTTGGAAAGAGGGGCTTTCAATAAAGATTTCTCCTCACAGCGCAATTTAGGTGACCAAACCTCTCCTTGAGATGAACATTCTAGACATTGCCAATAATGTTATCCAATAAAATTATTCAAATAATATAAATTATTGCTCCGATAATAGAAAATACTGTGTAATGACAATTTATTGAAACAACGGTAATATAAAATATCAATGCGCAATTATTGAATCAATAAAATAAAATCTTTGAGCAATAATTACCGTAATAATTATTGAGTAGTGCCTTTCTACGTAAGAATCAATAATTGGTGCAATCTGTGTATCTTCTCGCTTTCAACAAATGGCGTATTAGTGTGTTTTAACCACCGGGTATTCCAACAAGATTAATTGGTAACAACTACGCCAAGTTATTTATAAACAACTTATATTTTCATTTTCTTCATCCAATCACTTTCCGTTATGGGGGCCCACAAAAGATTGCGCCGTCGTACGAATATTCCCTGACAGTACGAATATTCCACGACCAAACGAATATTCCCCGACAATAATGAATATTTTATAACCACTTGCTTATTCGAAATATTTGCGTATTTTACCCATAACTATCCACATTAATCAAATCAACCCTTACTATTTCAAAATAATAAATAGAGGAAAATAAATTTTATTTATTAATAATTTGGGGTCTTACAACCTCCCTCCTTATGAAATTTCGTCCTCGAAATTGACGTGACGATACACAGTGTTTGAAAAGATGAGAATACCTCGCTTTCATTTCTATTTTCAACTCCCAGGTCATTTCCTCAATACCATGGTTTCTCCACAAAACTTTAACTTGTGGTATAACCTCGGTACATAGGACATGTTCTTTCCTATCCGAGATCTTGACAGTACCTCTCTCGACGTTAAGTCTTGACTATCTCGTCCGGTTCTAACTCAATAGCGTGGTTGGTCGTCCACATATTTACGTAACATCAATACGTGAAAACGTTATGAATACGCGTCATACTTGGCGGTAAAACGAGTCTATAGGCCACAGTTCCTATTCGATCGAGAATTTCAAATGGATTAATAAATCGAAGGTTTGAGCTTTCCTCACCTCACCGATTCTCGCTTTTGAAATAACAACTTCTTGCACCTCCTTCTTCAAATTCATCACCCGGTGCAGTGTGGCAAGCGACTTTAACTTTATCGATTAAAGTAGATTATACTCGTATATCATCACGTGGGTACCTAGAGTTTTCATCTCCATCTCTATTATTTGTAAATTATACGAAATTAGTCTTTGACAATATCGTACTCGTACTTGTATACGATCTTCTACTCAACACGTCAGTTACCACGTTCGCTTTTCCAGGATGGCATGGTCAGAACATGTGCTGAAATGAGTCTCTTCTTGAGTTCTTCGAAGCTCTTCCCACATTCCATGCTCCATTCGAATTTTGTATCTCTACGAGTCAGCTGCGTTAATGGAATAGCGATTCGAGAATATCCTTCAACGAATCTCCGATAATAACCAACTAAGCCTAGAAAGCTACGTATTTCGATTACCGACTTAGGTTGTTCTCAACTGTGACTCATATCCCAACCTTGGATAGCACGTTTTAATGACACCTATCAATTTACTATCGCATGAATATGGTGTCCCCTACGGAGAGTCTGGCTTCGGTGCATTCCACAAAGGAAGTCACCGGATAAAGGCTCGGTACCAAATTTATAGTTGAATTTTTAACTCCTCGGAGTTCAATAGAGCCATTCGATATGAGATTTTAGAAATGAGTTTTTATAGGGGTTCAAAGTCGATACAAAATTTAATATCGAAGCTTTGGGAGTAAGCCAAGAAATTCTTCAGAAATACGTCGGGAAAAATTAATAACAACGGGAATATTATTCAAATCGACGTGTCTTTATTCAAATCCATAACATGGACTAAGAAAACTTGACATCCGTAATAAACGAATGACTTCATGGCTTGATATGAAAATGTTTGACTACAATGGTTTGATTGCTTGAATTCGAATAACAAGTTACTTAAGAATATGAAAACTAACAACCTTACGAAAGTAATCAATTTCGGCATGATGAATAGTTAACCTTAAAATCACATCAAAAGTAAATATCTCTATAGAAATAAGGTTAACAGGTAATGTGATAGTGCCAACCTGAATCAAGCAAGATTTCTAAACAACGGATGTAATGAAAGTTTCTCCTAACGGAGTCTCCATAAATAGGTCAAAGTCTAATTTCTCTGTAGTCAAGTTCAAACGTTGAGCGCAAGCAAGAGAGATAAAAGAATGGGTAGAACCGGTATCTAGTAAGGTATAAACTTTGCAAGAATTTATAATTAACTAACCCGTGCTAACTTCGTTCGGGTTCCTCGCATTTTGACCGGTCACGACAAACGCTCTTCCAGGAACCTTGACTTTTACCTTTCTGGGGCATCCTTTTGAGTCACCATTCCCGCTTGACTGGGTTTCGATATCGTACAATCTCGAGCGATATGTCCTTCTTTTCCACAATTATAACATACCTTGAACTGTTGTGGGCAGTTTGGACTGATATGTCCCTCTTTCTCGCATTTATAGCATATGACCGGTGGTCGTTCTCCTCCCTTAGAACCGATTCTCACGCAAGACCGCGTCGTCTTCACATATGGTCGTTGTTAAATCTCCTCTTTTAAAATCTCCTCCTGTCTCGCTTCTTCTATTTTCATGGCCATGATTACCACCGAGTGGTTACCATTTTGTCCGATTTTTTTCTTTCTCTCCTACCGGTTATCGTTGTTTTGTTGATCGCTATCTTGGTATGATCCTGGTTATGGTCCCTCGGTTGAAGCGTACTCGTTATCTCGCTCTAACAATCGAGCCTCATTGACAACATCTGAATAGAGAAAATTTATGAGAAATGAGATCTTCGACGTATCTGGGTTTCAAACCTCTCGAAACATCCGCGTCATCGTTCCTCATTCTCCACCAAATGAGGTGCAAACACGGATAACTCCGCTAACCGCCTCGTCTTTGGGACACCGTCATGTTATTCTCGCTCGATCTAATAAACTCCACTTCCTTCATATATTGAATACTTTCGGGGAAGTACTTGTCATTGAACTGCTTCAAACATCTCCGATACATCTTTGAGTGCAATTTGGATGGGTACGCATCATGATTCTCACCGATGAATCGCGCCATTTCGGAACATAAAAGTAGCGAATGGAACTTTTCGTTTCTCCGTGCATCCCAAGACATCGAATATCTTGGTTGTAAGACCCCAACTTATTATTAATGAAATTTAATTTTCTCTATTGATTATTTTGAAATAGTAAGGGTTGATTTGATTAATGTGGATAGTTAGGGGTAAAATACATAAATATTTCAAAATAAGCAAGTGGTTATAAAATATTCATTGTTGTCGGGGAATATTCATTTGGTCGTAGAATATTAAAGAATTAACGACGCCAAGCGATCTTTTGTGGGCCCCATAACGGAAAGCGATTGGATGAAGAAAACGACAAATATAAGTTGTTTAAAAATAATAAACAGTAGTTGTTACTCAATTAATCATTGTTAAAATACTACGAATTGGTTAAAACAAGAAGATTACACCATTATTGCACCAATTATTGATTCTTACGTAAAAAGGCACTACTCAATAATGGTTACGATGAATTACTATTCAAGATTTTATTAAGTTAATAATTGTTTGCGTTGATATTTTATATTCTTTGTTGTTTCAATAATTGTCATTACACAATATTTTTCATTATCGAAGCAATAATTCATATTATCCGAATAATATTATTAGATAACATTATTGGCAATGTCTAGAAAGTTTCATCTAAGGAGAGGTTTGGTCACCTAATCATGCGCCGAGAAGGAGAAATTCTTATTGGAAAGCCCCTCTTTCTCGAACCGCACGGTTGTCAATATTGTGATTCTCGTAATATTATTTGTGAATAATTAATTATTGATTCATATGATGAGGAAAATATTGATTTTATGTGGGTATAGATGGAGAAAATTTTAATGTGACAATTGTTGAAAATTGAAATTTTATCTTTTTCTCGATAAAATAATTTATTTAAATATATTATTATATTTTAATAATATAATAATGATGATATTTTTACAACGAATGTGGGATATATGAGTATACGAGGAGGAAGAGTATTTTTGTTGCAATAAATGTTTAAAACATGTTAAACATGCTCGGTGGACCCCATTTATTGATGAAATTTGATTATAGCTTGTAAAATTTCCCGTTTGTGGATTTTTTGGTCAATTTCATTTGGAATTCGGAAAAACTTTCTTCCGTAAATTGTAGAGAATTGAATTTCCTATAAAAACTCGTGAGATTCAATTTTCCGATAAAAGGGCTATTTATTGTGAATTATTGAAGTTCAAGTTCAAATAATTGATTTTTGGAAGTTTTAATCATTATTTTAAAGAAAACGCGTTTTTTGTATTTAAGTGGGCTAACATGTGATATTAATTGCTGAAATCAGATCTTCAAAGATGGGCTAAGGAAATTTATAATATATATTAATATTTTATTAAATTTTCTACTTTGGTGTTCTAAGCATTTTACTATAAATAGGTGCTTAGGTTAGAATTGAAAATCACACCGTAAACTCAAGTTTTCTCTATATTATCGAGGCGTATTCTTGTGAGTATTTTGAGTATACTTTGAGTATTGTTAGACGGTGCAAGTTCCCTTCAAAGACTATACCCGGTATTCCAAAGAAAAAAGTACTAATCTTTCGAGGTAAGGGATGTTATTTTTTCTCAAATGATATTATTTCTTCAATATCATTATCTTTGAAATATTGGTTGGAACTTTTTATCAAATTTGGAACTTTTTTCATGTTCTGAGTTACTATTCATGATATTCACGAGTTACTATTCACGAGTTACTATTTTACTATTAGTACTATTCTATTGAAAGCGTGAAGATGTTTTTTGTGGAATTTCTATCTTTTGGTGTATTGAGTTACTATTCACGATACCAAGACTATTCAATAGAAAAATAAAATTTCTTCTTTTGTCCAAAATATCTATTTCGGATTCTAGCTTTGATTGTATCCATGTTTTGATCATTCTTGAATTTTACACCACTATGATTATTTATGAGGTATTTTTGAACATGGATAAAACAAAGTACTTAATCCTTAATCCTTAATCCTTGTCATTTTGTTTCACTTTGGATTCGTTTCTTTAAAAAATATTTTCATCATCCTCGGCCTTAAATGATGATATTATTGAATATCTTTGGCTCAGAAGTGCAAAGATGAATGATTTGAAGAATATCTTTGGTCAGTAGTGCAAAGATGAACAGTGTTTAGATGAACATGATTAATCGATGAATATCTTTGGCTCGAGTAAAAGATGAATATTTGATTCCAGATGTATATTGATTGATGTTACAGGATAAAAGATAGACGATGAACTTTTAAATTCATACATAAAAGATAGTAGTTTGCATTCTCTACTTAACTCTTCTAATGAATTATTATTTCACTGCGAATATTGATTTAAAATTTGTTGTCTATTGTATTCTATTAGATTTTTCCTCGTTGAAGACTAACGGTAATTTGTTGTATATTATCTTAGTCATAATATTCTTTCTCGGGCTAGTTGAGCTCACCCTTTTCCTTTTTGTTCCATTTTTCTTCTCGTGGAGGCGAGAATATAAATGAGTACTTAGTCTGGGTATGGAATGAAGGTTCTAAAGAGAGTTGTTTAGTAGTCCTCACCATTTTTGTAAAATAATGTATCAATAAATATGATGAGGATTTATTTGAGTATAGATATTGTCTAGAAGATAATATTTGTATTCAAACTCATTTCTTTATTGTTGTAATAATAAAGTTGTAGTTGTTTCGCATCATGTATTGACAACTCGTAATAGGTGATGTATATACCTATTTTGGGAAGGCGCCACAGTTGGTATCGTAGCTTAGGATATGATCTCCTGGCGGAGATCTGGGAATAGAACTAGGAGGAGAGAGAGTAAATCCTTCGCCAAGTGTGTCCTACCTAAGCTTATTTTTAGTTGGTCAAGATATAGGATATTATGTGATATATTGATTTCCTTAATTAACCCTTGTTTTATGACGGTGATTTGAGAATGTCAATCGAGAATATTAACAATGGAAATGAGACCGTGGAGACGCCTGTACTCACCAACGAGGAGAACGTGCAACAGGCTGGCAATGTTCCTCCTGTGAACAACACCACTGAGCAGATGATGAACGAGGGGATGTTTAGAAGCTTTTTGCAGTTCATACAAAATCACATAAAGGAGACTCGTGTTCAAAATACAGGAGGAAATGATAGCAATTCACGGGTTGTCACAAATGCAAGCAGTTCAAAGAGTTGGGACCACTGAATTTAAGGGAAAGCCAGATCCGATCATGGCGGAAACATGGGTCAAGCAAATTACCAAGATATTCGATGTCTTGGGATGCACGGAGGAACAGAAGGTTCCATTCGCCATCTTTATGTTCTCATGGCATGAAAGGCGAGACTCATCTGGTGGGAGTCGTGAAGCGCACTCCATCCAAACTCAAAGATGTTTTGGGGGAGCGTTTCAGAAACTATTTAATGACAAATACTTTCCGAAAGTGTTCGTCTATATGAAGGAAGTGGAGTTCATCGATTAGAACAAAACAACATGACGGTGTCTCAAGAGACGAGGCAAAGTTTGCAGAGTTATCCGTGTTTGCACCTCATTTGGTGGAGAATGAGGAACGATGACGCGGATGTTTCTTAGAGGTTTGAAACCCCAGATACGTCAAGATCTCATTTCTCATAAACTTTCTCTCTATTCGGGGATGTTCAAAATGTGGCTCAATTATTAGAGCGAGATAACGAGTACGGTCAACCGAGGGACCACAACCAGGATCGTATTCGTAGATAAAGCATCAATGTAATAATGATAACCAAACGGAGAAAGAAACAGACGGCAAAAAAATGGTAACCACTCTGGTGGTAATCATGGCCATATGAAAATAGAAGAAGAGAGTCGGGAGGAGATTTTAAAAGAGGAGATTTAACAACGACTATGTGAAGACGATAAAGGCTTGCAGAAGAATCGGTTCTAAGGAGAGGAGAACGACCACCCATCCATATGCTACAAATGCGAAAAGAGGGACATATCACCAAACCGCCCACAACAATTCAAGGTATGCTATAATTGTGGAAAGGAAGGACATATCGCCGAGATCAGACGCAGAATGAAAACCTAGTTCAATGGGGACGGTGACTCAAAAGATCGTCCCGTAAAAGTCAAAGTCAACGATTCCGGAAGAGCGTTTGTTGTGACGGGTCAAAATGCGAGGAACCCAAACGAGGTGATCACGGGTAAGCTATTTATAAATTCTTCATAAGTTTATACCTTACTTGATACCTGGCATACCCATTCATTTATCTCTCCCGCTTGTGCTCAACGCTTAAACTTGACTCAAGAAATTAGACTTTGACCTATTTGTGGAAACTCCGTTAGAGAAACTTTCATCACATCCACCGCTTATAAATCTTGTTTGATTCAAGTTGGCACCATTACCTTACCCGTTGACCTTATCTCTTTAAAGATATTTGCTTTTGATGTGATTTTAGGGATTGATTGGTTAACTACTCATCATGCCAAAATTGATTGTTTTCGTAAGGTTGTTAGTTTTCATATTCCTAACCAACCCGTTGTATTTAATTCAAGCAACTAAACCATTAAAATCAATCACCATCATATCTAATCATAAAGCTATTCGCTTATTGAAAAACGGATGTCAAGCTTTCTTAGCCCATGTTATGGATTTGAATAAAGACACGCCAAATTTGAATAATATTCTTGTTGTTATCGACTTTCCCGACGATTTTCAAGAACTTCCCTTGCCTACCCCAAAACGTGAAGTTGAATTCTTTATTGATCTTGAACCCGCACAAAGCCCATTTCTAAAACCCCATATCGAATGGCTCCTATTGAACTTCAGAGTTAAAGGTCCAACTACGTGAATTGTTGGACATCGGTTTCATTCTGGCCCTAAGACATCTCCTTGGGGTGCTCCTGCTTTTATTTGTAAAAAGAAGAAAGACGGAGTATGCGATTTTGTATTCGACTATCGGAATTGAACCATGTCACCATCAAGAATAGGTATCCTCTACCTCGTATTGATGACTTGTTTGACCACTTGCAAGGGGCACAATTCTTTTCAAAATCGATCTTCGCTCCGGATATCATCACCAAGATTAGAACCGAGGATATTCCAAAGACCGCCTTCGAAACCAGATGGGCATTATAAATTCTTAGTCATGTCTTTCGGACTAACTAATGCTCTCGCGGCTTTCATGGATATGATGAACCGAGTATTCAAGGAATATTTGGATCGGATTCGTTGTTGTCTTTATTGATGACATCCTTATATATTCCAAAAGTCGTGAAGATCATGAGCACCATTTGAAGTCGGTACTCCAAAGGCTTCGTGAAAACAAACTATATGCCAAATTGAAGAAATGCGAAGTTCGCTCGAGGAAGTAGCATTCCTTGGGCACGTGGTGTCGAAACATGGAGTATCCGTTGATCCAAGAAAGATCAAGCAATACAAAGTTGGGAGCAACCAAGCTTCAGTGATCAAGCACGTAGCTTTTTGGGCTTATTTGGTTATTATCGGAGATTCGTGGAAGGTTTTCTCTAATCGCTACTCCATTAACTCGCCTAACTCTAAGGATACAAAATTCGTTTGGAGTGAAGAATGCGAGAAGAGTTTCCAAGAGCTTAAGAGGAGACTTATTTTAAGACTGTTTCTAACAATACCATCCGGTTCGGATGGATTTGTTATCTCAAATGATGCTTCAAGCAAAGGGTTAGGATGTGTTCTCATGCAACGTGGGAAAGTCATAACCTATGCCTCATGACAACTTAAAAAGAGTATGAGAGGAATTATCCTACTCATGATCTAGAGTTAAAAGCAATCGCTTCCGCCGCTTAAAAATATGGAGGCACTATCTATATGGGGAGAAAGTGGAGATATATTCGCACCATAAAAGCCTTAAATATTTCTTCACTCAAAAGAACTCAACATGCGCAAGCAAATGACGTTGGCTCGAGCTATTGAAAGACTACGACCACACTATTCAATACCATCCCGGAAAAGCTTAACGTGGTAGGCGACGTGTTGAGTAGAAGATCATATGCGGAACGAAAGTGTGATGATGTCAAGTATACGACAGAGCCAACTTTAATAGAAAAAGTTAAGGTTGCTTCAAGCCACCAACCTTGAAATGATGCGTATGAAGAAGAAAGTACAAGAAGGAGCTATTCCTAAGCGAGAATTGATGAAGAAGGAATACTTTGAGTCCACTCTAGACTTTGTGTTCCTAACGACTCGATTTGAAGTACAAGATTATGATGGAGGCACACAATACACCATTTGCAATCCATCTCGAAGTACCAAAATGTATCGTGATCTTCGACATACATTTTGGTGGAACAATATGAAGAGAGAGATTGCAAAGTTTATCTCAATGTGTTTAACTTGTCAACGTGTAAAGCGCGAGCATCTAGTACCTAAGGGTCCGTTGCAACCACTTGAGATTCCGAAATGGAAGTGGGAACACATTACCATGGATTTCACATTTGGTCTTCCTACGGTTTCTCAAGGCATCAATGCTATTTGGGTTATTGTTGATAGATTAACCAAGTCGCTTCATTTCTTGCCGACACGGAGACTTATTCCCTTGAACGCCTTGCTAGTATGTACGTGAATGAGATTGTGAGGTTGCATGGCATGCCAAGATTCATAGTTTCGGATCGTGACCCAAGATTCACTTCAAGATTTTGGGTTAGCTTGCAAAAAGCTATGGGCACGGATTTGCGATTTAGTTCGCATACCATCCCCAAACGGACGGACAATCGAGAGGACTATTCAAACTCTTGAAGATCTATTAAGACTCGTGTCCTAAACTTCAAAAGGCGGTTGGGATAAGTATTTACCATTGGTGGAATTCTCCTACAACAATGCTTATCGTGCAAGTATAGGTGTGGCTCCATTCAAGCATTATATGGACGAAAATGTCGTTCTCCAATATGTTGGGATGAGGTGGGTGAAGCAACATTGTTGGGACCCGAAGTTAAGTACGTATGACTCACCGAAAAGATTCAAATGATTCGACAACGATATACAAACCGCACAAGATCGACAAAAGAGTTATGCGGATCTTCATCGAAAGGACGTGGAATTTAGTGTAGGGGATCATGTATTGTTGCGAAGTTGCTCCATGGAAGGGAGTTACAAGATTTGGGAAGAGAGGAAAGCTCAATCCACGCATTTATGGTCCATTTCAAATTCTCGACCGAGTAGGAAATGTAGCCTATAGACTAAGTTATTCTCCAAGTATGTCTCGTGTTCATAATGTGTTTCACATATCCGTATTTCGTAAATATGTGAAAGACCCCAACCACGTTATAGAATTAGAACCTGACGAAATAGCCAAGACTTAACGTATGAGGAGGTACCACAAGATCTTGGATAGGAATGAGCATGTCCTACGCCAAGAAAGGTCATACCACAAGTTAAAGTTTTGTGGAGGAATCATGCTTATAGAGGAAATGACCGGGAATTGGAAACGGAAATGAAAGCGAGGTATCCTCACCTTTTCAAACACTGTGTATCGCACGTCAATTTCGAGGACGAAATTTCATAAGGAGGGAGGTTGTAAGACCCCAACTTATTATTAATGAAATTTAATTTTCTCTATTGATTATTTTGAAATAGTAAGGGTTGATTTGATTAATGTGGATAGTTGGGGGTAAAATACGCAAATATTTCAAAATAAGCAAGTGGTTATAAAATATTCATTGTTGTTTGGGAATATTCATTTTCGTCGTAGAATATTGGGAATATTCGTGACGACGGCCTTGATCTTTTGTGGGCCCCATAACTAAAAAGCGATTGGATGAAGAAAACGACAAATATAAGTTGTTTAAAAATAAAACAGTAGTTATTACAAATTAATACTATTAAAATACTCTATGGTTAAAAAACAAGAAGTTACACCAGTATTGCACCAATTATTGATTCTTACGTAAAAAGGCACTACTCAATAATGGTTACAGTGAATTATCGCTCAAAGATTTTATTGAGTTAATAATTCTTTGCGTTGATATTTTATATTATTCGTTGTTTCAATAATTGTCATTACACAATATTTTTCATTATCGAAGCAATAATTCATATTATCTGAATAATATTATTAGATAACATTATTGGCAATGTCTAGAAAGTTCGCATCTAAGGAGAGGTTTGGTCACCTAATTGCTGGCCACCAAGAAGGAGAAATTCTTATTGAAAGCCCCTCTTCCCTGAACCGCCTCGGTTCATCAATATTGTGATTCTCGTAATATTATTTGTGAATAATTAATTATTGATTCATATGATGAGAAAAATATTGATTTTATGTGGATATAGATGAGAAAATTTTAATGTGACAATTGTTGAAAATTGAAATTTTATCTTTTTCTCGATAAAATAATTCATTTAAATATATTATTATATTTTAATAATATAATAATGATGATATTTTTCCAACGAATGTGGGATATATGAGTATACGAGGAGGAAGAGTATTTTTGTTGCAATAAATGTTTAAAACATGTTAAACATGTCAGTGGACCCCATTTATTGACTGAAATTTGATTATAGCTTGTAAAATTTCCCGTTTGTGGATTTCGGTCAATTTTTGTTTGGAATTCGGAAAAACTTTCTTCTGCAAAGTTGTAGAGAATTGAATTTCCTATAAAAACTTGAGAGATTTGAATTTTCTGATAAAAGGACTATTTATTGTGAATTATTGAAGTTCCGAAGCTCCGAAATAATTGATTTTTGGAAGTTTTAATCATTATTTTAAAGAAAAACATTTTTTTGCATTTAAGTGGGCTAACATGTGATATTAGTTGCTGAAATCAGATCTTCAAAGATGGGCTAAGGAAATTTATAATATATATTAATATTTTATTAAATTTTTCGCTTTGGTGTTCTAAAGATTTTCCTATAAATAGGGGTGCTTAGGTTAGAATTGAAAATCACACCGTAAATCAAGTTTTCTCTATATTATCGAGCGTATTCTTGTGAGTATTTTGAGTATACTTTGAGTATTGTTAGACGATTTGCAAGTTCCTTCAAAGACTATACCCTAGATTCCAAACTAGAAGTACTAATCTTTCGAGGTAAGTGGATGTTATTTTCTTCTCAAATGATATTATTTCTTCAATATCATTATCTTTGAAAATATTGGTTGGAACTTTTATCAAATTTGGAACTTTTTCATGCTTGGGGGTTACTATTCATGAGTTACTATTCACGAGTTAATATTCATGAGTTACTATTCACGAGTTACTTACTATTCACGAGTACTATTCATGAAGCGTGAAGATGTTTTTTTGTGGAATTTCTATCTTTTGGTGGTCTGAGTTACTATTCACGATACTCAAGACTATTCGATATTATCCAAGACTATTCACCGAAAAATAAAATTTCTTCTTTTTGTCCAAAATATCTATTCGGATACTAGCTTTGATTGTATCCATGTTTTGATCATTCTTGAATTTTATACCACTATGATTATTTTTGAGGTATTTTTGAACATGGATAAAACAAAGTACTAATCCTTAATCCTTAATCCTTGTCATTTTGTTTCTTTGGATTCGTTTTTTAAAAAATATTTTTCATCATCCTCGCCTTAAATGATGATATTATTGAATATCTTTTGGCCTCAGAAAGTGCAAAGATGAATGATTTTCAAGAATATCTTTCGTCAGTAGTGCAAAGATGAACAGTGTTTAGATGAACATGATTAATAATCGATGAATATCTTTGGCTCAGAGTGCAAAGATGAATATTTGATTCCGTATGTATATTGATTGATGTTACAGGGATAAAAGATAGCGATGAACTTTTAAATTCATACATAGAAGATAGTAGTTTGCATTCTCTACTTAACTCTTCTAATGAATTATTATTTCCGCTGCGTAATATTGATTTAAAATTTGTTGTCTATTGTATTCTATTAGATTTTTCCTCGTTGAAGACTAACGATAATTTGTTGTATATTATCTTAGTCATAATATTCTTTCTTTGGGCTAGTTGAGCTCACCCTTTTCCTTTTTGTTCCATTTTTCTTCTCGTGAGGCGAGAATATAGCGAGTACGTAGCCTGGGGTATGGAATGAAGGTTCTAAAGAGAGTTGTTTAGTAGTCCTCACCATTTTTGTAAAATAATGTATCAATAAATGTGATGAGGATTTATTTGAGTATAGATATTGTCTAGAAGATAATATTTGTATTCAAACTCACGCTTTTACTATTGTAATAATAAAGTTGTAGTTGTTTCGCATCATGTATTGACAACTCGAGAATGGGTGATGTATACCTATTTTGGGGGCGCCACATTGGTAATTTGTTTGACCCACGTCTCGCCTTTAATCGGATCCCGCTTTCTCGAATTCGGTGGTCCCAACTCTTTGAAGCGCTTGTCATTTGTGACCACCGTGAATTGCTATCATTTCCTCCTCGTATTTTGAACACGAGTCTCCCTCGTCTCGATTTTGCATGAACTGTAAAAAGCTTCTAAACATCCCTCGCTCATCATCTCTTTCAGTGGTGTTGTTCACGTGAGGTACATTGTCACTGTCAGACGTTTCTCCTCGTTGGTTAAGACAGCATCTCCACGATCTCATTTACTCCAATTGTTAATATTCTCAACGACATTCTCAAATACTATCATAAAACAAGGGTTAATTAAGGAAATCAATATATCACATAATATCCCTATATATCGACCAACTAACAAATAAGCTTAGGTAGACACACTAGCGAAGGATTTACCGCTCTCCCTCCTAGTTCTATTCCCGATCCCAGCAGAGATCATATCCTAAGCTCGATACCAACCGTGACGCCCCCAAAATAGGTCCATTCCATCCAACCCATTCTCGAAAGTCGCCAAATACATGGTACGTAAATAACTACAACTTTATTATTACAACATATAAACTATGAGTTTAAATACGATATTGCCATCTAGACAATATCCACACGCAAATAAATCTCCATCATAATTATTGATACATTATTTTACAAAATGGTGAGGACTACTAAACAACTCTCTCTAGAACCTTCATTCCATACCCCGACTAAGTACTCACTACATTCTCGCCTCCCGAGAAGAAAAATGGAACAACAAGGAAAAGGGTGAGCTCAACTAGCCCAAGAAGAATATTATGACTAAGATAATATACAACAAATTATCGTTAGTCTCTAACAGGAAAAATCTAATAGAATACAATAGACAACCAGGTTTCAAATCAACAATCATAATGAAACAACAATTCATTAGAAGAGTTAAGTAGAGAATGCAAACTACTATCTTCTATATATGAATTTAAAAGTTCATCGTCGATATTTTATCCCTCAGAACATCAATCAATATATATCTAGAATCAAATATTCATCTGCACTACGTGCCAAAGATATTCATCATTGGTCATGTTCATCTAAACACTGCTCATCTTTGTACTACGGCCAAAGATATTAATCAAGAGGTCATGTTCATCTCAACACTGCTCATCTTTGCACTACGGCCAAAGATATTCATCAAGAAATCATTCATCTTTGCACTACGTGCCAAAGATATTCAAGAATATCATCATTTAGGATCGAGGATGATGAAAAATATTTTAAAGGAAACGAATCCAAAGGAAACAAAAGAACAAATATTAAGGATTCAGTATTTTAAACAATCCAAGTTCAAAAATATTTCATAAGTAATCGAGTGGAGTAAAATTCAAGAATGATCAAAACATGGATACAATCAAAGCTAGTATCCATAATAGATATTTTGGACAAAAAGAAGAAATTTCATTTTTAAATTGAATAGTGTCAGATTCGTGAATAATAGCCAGTATACGTGAATAAGTAACTCCGACACCAAAAGATAGAAATTTCACAAAAAACATCTTCACGCTTCGTGAATAGTACTTCGTGAATAGTAATCGTGAATAGTAACTCATGAATAGTAACTCATGAATAGTAAACTCGACATGAAAAAGTTCCAAATTTGATAAAATTTCCAACCAATATTTCTAAGATAATGATATTGAAGAAATAATATCATTTTCGAATAAAATAACATCCCTTACCTCAAAAGACAAGACTTCTTAGTTGAAACACACGGATATAAAGCTATGACTTGAACTTGCAGATCGATAGCAATACTCAAAGTATACTCAAAATACTCACAAGAATACGCCGATAATATAGAGAGAGAAAACTTCAGCTTCGGTGTGATTTTCAATTCTAACCCAAGACCATATTTATAGGAAAATGCTTTGTAACACCAAAATAGAAAATTTAATATAATATTAATATTTACAAAACACATTCCTACGCCCACCTTGAAATCTGATTTCAGCCACCAAGCACATGTTAAAGATGGCCACCAACATTTGAAAAACGTTTTCTTAAAAAAACATAATTAAAACTTCCAAAAATCAATTATTTCAGAGCTTCGGAACTTAAATAATTCATAATAAATAGCTCTTTTATCAGAAAAATTCAAAACTCGCGATTTTCCATAGGAAATTCCATTATCTACAACTTTACAGAAGGAAGTTTTTCCAAATTCCAAAATGTAAATTGGCCAAATCCACAAACCAAGCGATTTTACAAGTTTATAATCAAATTTTCAAATAAGAAATGAGTCTACCGACACACAAAATCTATTTTAATATTTATTGCAACAAAAATACTCTTTTTCTCAGATACTCATATATCCCACATTCATTGTAAAAATATCACCATTATTATATTATTAAAATATAATAATATATTTAAATGAATTATTTTATCAAAAAAGATAAAATTTCAATTTTCAACAATTGTCACTTTAAAAATTTCTCCATCTATATCCACATAAAATCAATATTTTTCTCATCATATAAATCAATAATTAATTATTCACAAATAATATTACAGAATCACAAGATCGGCAACTGTGCCGCTCCTGTGAAAGAGGGCTTTCAATAAAGATTTCTCCTCATTGGCGCCGCAATTAGGTGACCAAACCTCTCCTTAGGCAGAACTTTCTAGACATTGCCAATAATATTATCCAATAATATTATTCAGATAATATGAATTGTTGCTCGATAATGGAAAATACTACGTAATGACAATTTATCAAACAACAAGAATATAAAATATCAATGCATCAATTATTGAATCAATAAAATAAAATATCGAATAAAGAATTATCGTAATAATTATTGAAAGTAGTGCCTTCTTATGTAAGAATCAATAATTGGTGCAATACCGTGCTTCTGTTCAACAACGTGTATTAGTGTGTTTTAACCACGGGTATTCCAACAAAGATAATCTGTGAATAACTACGCCGTTATTTATAAACAACTTATATTTGTCATTTTCTTCATCCAATCGCTTTCCATTATGGGGCCCATAAAAGACTGCATACCATTGCATTTAATATTCCCCGACGACAGATTTAATATTCCACGCACCAAACTAATATTCCACTACAATAATGAATATTTTATAACCACTTGCTTATTCGAAATATTGCATGATTTTACCCATAACTATCCACATTAATCAAATCAACCCTTACTATTTCAAAATAATAAATAGAGGAAAATAAATTTTATTTATTAATAATTTGGGGTCTTACATGTTCACATGGATTTAATCAAGAAATTGTCCTCTAAAAACCTAGTCAAAGGATTACCGAAGATAAAATTCGAAAAGAAAGGAGTATGTGTTCCTTGCCAACTTGGGAAACAAGTAAGAACATCATTCAGTGCAAAAACTATGGTATCAACCTCCACTCCTTTACAATTACTTCATCTTGATTTATTTGGTCCAGAAAGGCATGCTAGTATTAATGGAAAGTTTTATGCATTTGTAATAGTTGATGATTTCTCTATATATACATGGGTATTATTTTTGAGAACCAAAGATGAAGCTTTTAAAGAGTTTGACAAGTTGATAAGAAATTTAGACACTAAGTATAGTCTCAAACTTATAAAAATTCGAAGTGATCATGGTACAAAATTTCAAAAGGATTTTATAATATTTTGTGATCAAAAAGGAATAAGCCATGAGTTTTCAGCTCCAAGAACTCCTCAGCAGAATGTTGTAGTGGAAAGGAAGAATAGAACATTACAAGAAACTGCTAGAACATTGCTGCAAGAGAGTAAGGTTCCAAAGAAATTTTGGACCGAGGCGGTAAGCGCATCATGTTATGTTTTAAATAGAGTACTCATTCGTCCAATTATTTTGAAAACTCCTTATGAACTTTTGAATAATAAAATTCCTAATATAAGTTATTTCAAAGTATTCAAATCTAAATGTTATATATTAAATACTAGTGATAACTTGGGAAAATTTGATGCCAAATCTTATGAAGGAATTTTCATTGGTTATTCTCAAAACAGCAAAGCATATCGTGTTTTTAATATTTAAAAATTATGTGTTGAAGAATCAATTCATATAACTTTCAATGAGACTAACAATGATCTTCCAAAAGAAAGAGAAGAGGATGCAGGAAATTTGGAGATTTTCACAAATTCAGTAAACCGAAAAGAACCATTCAGCAGACCGAATGGACAAGCTCAACAGGATGGATTGAACAGTCTACATGAAAATGAACATGATGCAACACAAGATCTTGAAGAGAATTTTCCTCAGCAAGAAGAGGTAATACACGATGTTCAATTGCCAAAGACAGCAAAGTATCTCAAGGATCATCCACCGGAAAATATTATTGGAGATATAAACAAAGGAGTTACTACACGAAGAAATCTATAAAATCAATGCGCATTCTCTGCATTTTTATCACAAGTTGAGCCAAAGAATGCTAAAGAAGCTATACTTGATGAAAATTGGCTCATGGCAATGCAAGAGGAACTTCAACAATTTGAACGATGTCAAGTTTGGGAATTAATGCCTCCTCCTAAAGATAGTTCCATCATTGGAACAAAATGGGTGTTTAAAAACAAGCTTGATGAGCATGGGACAATCACTCGAAACAAAGCAAGGCTAGTGGCTCAAGGATAAAATCAACAAGAGGGGATCGACTACGAAGAAACTTATGCTCCAGTCGCAAGACTAGAGTCTATCCGTATCTTGTTAGCATTTGCTTGTTACAAGAAATTCAAGCTTTATCAAATGGATGTAAAGAGTGTGTTGCTCAATGGATACATCAATGAAGAAGTATATGTCAAGCAGCCTCCTGGATTCGAACATGAAAAATATTCAAGTCATGTTTTTAAGCTAAAGAAAGCTCTCTATGGTCTCAAACAAGCTCCCAGGGCTTGGTACGAGAGGTTAAGTAAGTATCTTCTTTAAAGTGGTTTTACTAGAGGTAAAATAGATTCTACATTATTTATTAAGCATGAAAAACAAAAAATAATCATTGTTCAAATATATGTAGATGATATAATATTTGGTGCTACTAATGATTTTCTCTGTGAGTGGTTTTCAAAATGTATGCATAAGGAATTTGATATGAGCTTACTGGGAGAGCTAAATTACTTTTTGGGACTTCAAATCAAGCAAACAAAGGAAGGGGTCTATATTCATCAAACTAAATACACAAAAGAGCTTCTTAAAAGATTTGGTTTTGCAGAAACCAATCCAAAAGCTACACCAATGAGCACTTCAATAAAGCTCACTTCAGATGATAAAGGTATAGATGTAGAGTTAACCAAATATCGAGGTATGATCGGTTCTTTACTATATTTAATCGCATCTAGACCGACATAATGTATGTGATGTATGTCTTTGTGCTCGATTTCAAGCAAAACCCAAAGAATCCCATTTACAAGCAGTTAAAAGAATTTTTAAATATTTAAGTGGTACTATAAATTTAGGTTTATTTTATCCAATAAGTAATCATTTTGAACTAATAGGTTATTCAGATGCTGACTATGCAGGGTTTCAAGTTGATAGAAAAAGTACAAGTGGTGCTTGTGCATTTTTGGGACAAAGTCTTGTTTCGTGGCATAGTAAAAAGCAAACCTCAGTTGCTTTATCAACTACTGAGGGTGAATATTTAGCTGCAGGGAGTTGTTGCTCTCAAATATTATGGATGAAACAAACTCTATGTGATTTTGACATTATCTGCAATAATGTGCCTATATATTGTGATAATTCTAGTGCTATTGACATATCAAAGAATCCTGTTTTGCATTCATGTACAAAACATATAAAGGTAAGACATCATTTTTTAAGGGATAATATTTCAAAAGGGTTAGTCAAATTGGTTTTTATTCCTACCGAAAAACAATTAGCTGATATTTTTACTAAACCCTTGAGTGAGGATAGATTTTGTATGCTAAGGAGAGAACTTGGAATGTGCATGATATAATTGTGTTTTACGTGCTTAAAATTTTATGACATGTAGATTATATTTTATACATAAATATATCATTTATTTTCTGCATGATATCTGATAACATATATATATCTATTTGATATTCCTTATCTGCTCAAATTATGTTCTAGATACATGTTTCCATTAAAATCGCTAGATGTCATTGGGAAAAGTAAAGGTTTACACCTTGAGAGACGGAACAGTAGCCTAATAGAGTTTTTGAAAGATGAAAAGACACACGTCTTTTGGTGACAAAGTTCTAATTAATTTCGTCTTTCCTTATCTGTTTAAATGATATTCTAAGATACACAGGTTTATTAATGATCATATTTATCGCCGGATATCAGTTAAGTGGGAGACGTAAAGACCTCTACCTTGAAACTTGGAACAGCAGCCAAACAGTTTTCTTTCAAAAATTGAAAAGACGCACACTTTTCGGTGATGGACTCTTGATTAACTTTTATATCTTCAGCTTTCATCATTACTCAGATTTTACGTCTTCATCATTTATCCAAAACCTTCTGTTTCACTCACAACATCCATCACACCATGAAAACCAGAGCTAGGAATCGATCGTTTGGGAAATCAAACAAAGATAGATCGTCGCTGAAGCATCCTACAGGCACAAAGATGAAATCCAAACGAGTACAGAAGAAATTCTCTGTTCATGAGTTATCCGATGCTACACTAATTTCCGATGACTCGGATTCTAGTTTTTCCTTCTTGAAAGCTTCAGACGGTGAACCTTCTCACAAGGGAAAGATGAAACAATCAGTGGTTGACGAATAATTTTTTTCACAGCCAGAATCTTCTTCGAATTTGGTAAATCCGTTTTCATCCTCTTTTGATTTGCAAGAGAATTTCTTTAGAGGCCCTATTTTTGAAACACGTTTTAAAATCTCCATTGCTACAAAACAGTTTGTGTATGAAAAATCTTTGGATCTCTTTTATCTCAAACACTCTGTTTTGGAAAAACTTTTCACCGAGTGCAACATTTTTTCTATGTTGTTTCCTCCTGCTATTGCCTATCCTCGGTTGGTCCAACAATTTTACACCAATCTTGAGTGTAATGGAGACTATTTTACCACATTTGTCAAGGGTAAGTCTTTATTTTTTACCAGTATTGATTTTGGAAGTATTCTTGGTATTTCTTCTACTGGACCATGTCCTTTCACTCTCAAAGGAGCTGGTAACATTCATTTTCTTCCTTTAGAACAACTTCATATAGTCATGAATGACTATTCTATTTCATCTCTGTTTCTTCCAAAAACTATCAGTGTATGTCCTAATGCGTGTGTATTACATAAGTTGGTTCGATATAATCTGTTTCCACGCCTTGGTGGGGGAGCTGATTTTACTTACCAAGATTTGGTTGTTATAGCTATGATTCTCAAAGGAACGATTTTTAATTTTTCAAAAATGATGTTATCCCACATGCAAAGTTGCATTCGTCAAAGCAAGAAATGTCTTCCTTACAGTAAATTTCTAACAAAACTTTTTCAACACTTTAAGATCTCTTTTGATGATGAAATTTCTGTTACAAATCATGAGCTTATTGACATTGCAAATTTGACAAAATCTCACATCACTTTTCATGCTGGCGAATTCGTACGTCTTCTACCTGATCATCCTACTACTCCTCCTCCTCCTATTTCTCATACTCCTGAATCATCTTCTTCTTCTTTGCCAAATTCCAATGGATCTGATGTTATGACTGTTTTGACTGATATTTTACAAAATCAAACTTCTTTGAAAGCTGAGTTGGTGGAAATCGTAAATCGTCTTGTGTGTCTTCGAGAAAGGAAGTTACTAATGGATGCCCCTGAGATTAATAAATTATATCATCGGGTTGAAGATGAATTTATTGATCTTCAGGCGGGTTTTGAGATTCAGACGATGGCCATGGTTGAAGCACTCCAACGAAAAATTAATCGGAACACATGTCAGTTAAGTCAAGAGGTGAAGTTTGTCAGTTATCAACTCGGGGAGCTTGCAGATTTTATGGCCACCAGGTTCAATGATATAGGCCAAAGGTTTCATGTTCCAGCAATGTATTCTTCAATTCTCGAATGGCCAATGAACAATTGGATGGCTGAATACAAGGGTGACTTTCTGGATATGGAACTTCCTCCTGCCACCTTTATTCCTCGACCACCTCGACTTGCAAACGATTGCACTTTGGAAGAGCGTCTTCATCGCCTTCGTCATCGTCCATACTTTACCACTCGTGCAGAACAGCGGGTTAATCTCGAGGATATTAATTGATTGAGGTCTTCTCCTTTTTCATGATGATAAAGGGGGAGAATTTCTAAGAATTTTCAGATTCTATTTTTAATTTTTTAAAGACTATGGTTTCACTTGATTTGGTTTTTGGTAGGCATGGTTGCCTGGATGTTAAGACTGTTGGTGATTTTGTTTTGCTGCATATTTAAGACTGATTTTGATGCATGCATATTAAGACTTGATGGTTTAGTATGATACTAATATGCAGGTTTTAAAAAATATTCCTGAAATATGCATGAATTTAGGGGGAGTTTCATTTATATATGTTGTCATCTTCAAAAAGGGGGAGAATGTTGATTATATCACGCTCTAGCCTTATGTTTTGATGATGACTTGCTCGTTGGTACTAAATTGTGTATTGTGGATTTCAGGAAATTATTTCAAGAAGTGTTTGTTGGATTATTCAAGAAGAATGAAGATGGTTTGAGTCCTAAGAAAAATATGTAAGGTCATTGCAAATATTCGATTTTTCAATTCGAGGCTCTAGGACATTTTATGTGTGCATTAAATTATGAATTAATATTTTGTGCATGACTCAAAATATTTCACTGCTATTTGCTATCTAGAGATATGTTAGCATGCATGCGTGGGAGTTCTGTCCGAATGATACACATATGGAAGAAATAAAATGTTTTGGTGTGTATATGTCTCGGGAACTCTAAGATAATTATCCTGAAAAAAAGTGCTTGTTAATTGATATTGGAAATTCTATGTGATCTTCTTTCCATTTATTACGGAGTGGTTATATATTTGTTAGAAAGGAAGTATAATATATATGGCGGTAGTGGATCTTGATTAGAAGTCTAAAAGCTGCATATATATTGGAAATTAATAGTAATGATTATCTTGGGAAGATGCATGTTGCCATTAATTACGGAACTAACATTTTACTAAGGAGTCTAGTTTAAATAGAGTTCTGTACAGGTCAGTTACTTTATTAAGGCGGCAGTTATAGTCTATATATGTTATACACGGAACTCATTACCTTTGTGCGTTTATCTTTGACATAGTCTATATCCTTTAAAATGTTTCCAACAATAATAAAATTATAGCTTATCTTTGGGATTTTTGTTGGCAACGTTTATTATTGTTACAACGAAAACATTTATGAACGGTAATATTTTTGGGCTATAAAAGGAACTAAGAACAGTGTTGAAATTACAACACTTACAACACTTGAATTAATATTTTGCACTCATATACTTTGAAAGCTATTCTATTCTTGGTGCAAATTTTGAGTCTTTGATTCATTGATATATTTGAATAATTTTTGTGGGCATTAAATTGGTGATATCTTCTACTATTTCTATTTGATCATTGCATTCATTAGTTAAGCCTTGCATTGTTAAATTGCTTATTTGCTTTGATCATTAGACCTCTATCATTGTAATCTTAAATTTATTTTTAGACTTAGTGTTGTTTAAGGGAATTTAATCCAGGTGGATTAAGGTTTGTTTACAAACAGGTTCAAGGAAGCATAGGTGCTTAAGGACTGCATTGGTGCCAAGGAGCAAGAGTGCTCAAGTGAATTATTGTAATTCAATTTTATAGAATCTGTATTGTAACAAGAGTCTTTTAAAGAAATAAAAGTGAGTCTCCAATACTAGTTGGTATAGGACGTGAAGTAGGCTATTATTATAGAGGGTAATAGTCGAACCACGTAAAAATCTTGGTGTTATTTTCATACCTAATTTCTCACAAACTATGTTTGTATTTAGATGTTATAAATAGGGCTCAGTTATTGGAGCGCGATAATGAGTCAACCCAACCAAGAGAGAGCAACCGAAAAGTCGATAATACCAGTGGTAGCAGTCATCGAAGCGGTGACAACAAACGTGGAGGGAATCAACATGACAGAAATGATAATCACTTCATTGGTAATCATGGCCATGACAATAAGAGTGGACATTTCAAGAAGAGGAGATTCAATAAGGATAGAAAGACGTCAGCACCAGCACCTGTTGTTAAGGAAGGAGAACGACCACCGGTCGTATGTTACAAATGTAAAGGGGAAGGACACATAAGTCCAAACTGCACGATGAAGTCCAAAGCATGTTATAATTGTAGAAAAGAAGGTCACCTAACCCGATTTTGTCGTGCACCAAAGTCAAGTCCAGCTGGGATGGAGGCATCAAAGGGTGTCCCAGACAAGACAAAACTGGTAGTTCAAGGGAGAGCGTTTGTCGTAACCTCCCAAAAAGAAAGGAATCCGAACGAGGTGATCATGGGTAAGCTAATCATAAGCGAAGTTTATACTTTATTTAATACCGGTTCTACCCATTCCTTTATTTCTCCTACTTGCGCTCAACGTTTAAATTTGACTCTGGAGAAATTAGACTTTGAATTATCTATTAAAACTCCGTTGGGAGAAACCTTCATTACATCCACGGTTTATAAGTCTTGTTTGATTTAAATCGGTAACTGCACGTTACCTGTCGATATTATTTCTTTGAAAATACTTGCATTTGATGTGATTTTAGGGGTTGATTGGTTAACTACTCATCATGCTAAAATCGATTGTTTTTCGTAAGGTTGTTAGCTTTCATATTCCTAACCAACCTATTATGCGAATTCAAGCAACCAAACCACTAAAATCAATCACTGTCATATCAAGTCATAAAGCTATTCGTTTATTGAAAAACGGATGTTAAGCTTTCTTAGCCCATGTCACGAATTTAAATAAAGATACGTCAGATTTGAATAATATTTCTATTGTTAATAAATTTCCCGACGTATTCTCGAAGAACTTCCGGCCTACCCCCGAAGCGTGAAATTGAATTTTGTATCGACCTTGAATCTGCACAAAACCCATTTCCAAAGCCCCATATCGAATGGCTCCTATTGAAATTCAGGAGTTAAAAACCCAACTACAGGAATTGTTAGACATCGGTTTCATTCGTCCTAGTACGTCTCCTTGGGGTGCTCCTGTTCTATTCGTAAAGAAGAAAGATGGAAGTATGTGACTTTGTATTAATTATCGGGAGTTGAATCATGTCACCATCAAAAATAGGTACCCGTTGCCTCGCATTGATGATATGTTTGACCAATTACAAGGAGCTAAATTCTTTTCAAAGATTGATCTCCATTCCGGATATCATCAGTTGAAGATTAAAACTGATGACATTCCAAAGATCGCTTTTAACTCAGACGGGCATTATGAATTCCTAGTCATGTCTTTTGGATTGACTAATGCTCCTGCTGCCTTCATGGACATGATGAACCGAGTATTCAAGGAATATTTGGATCACTTTGCGGCCGTCTTTATTGATGACATCATCATATACTCCAAAACCCATGAAGACCATGAGCAACACTTGAGGCTGATACTTCAAAAGCTTCGTGAAAACAAGCTTTATGCCAAGTTGAAGAAATGCGAGTTCTGGCTTGAGGAAGTTGCATTCCTTGGGCAAGTGATATTAAATCATGGAATATTTATTGACCCGACAAAGATTGAAGCAATTCAAAGCTGGAAGCAACCTAAGTCAGTGACCGAAGTACGTAGCTTTCTCGGCTTAGCTGGTTATTATCGGAGATTTGTAGAAGGGATTTCTCGAATCGCTACTCCATTAAGTCAGCTGACTCGAAAAGATACAAAATTTGGTTGGAGCAAGGAATGTGAAAAGAGTTTTCAAGAACTCAAGAAGAGACTCATTTCAACACTTGTTCTGACAATACCATCTGGCTCGGAGGGATTTGTCATCTACAGTGATGCTTTAGGCAAAGGGTTAGGATGTGTTCTCATGCAACATGGGAAAGTCATAGCCTATGCCTCTCGACAACTCAAAGAATGTGAGAGGAATTATCCTACTCATGATCTAGAGTTAGCAAGTGATGCTTGCTTGCTTAAGATTTGGAGGCATTACGTATGGAGAGAAGGTGGAGATCTATACGGATCATAAAAGCCTCAAATATTTCTTCACTCAAAAGGAACTCAACACGCAGCAACGACGATGGCTTGAGTTGTTTAAAGATTATGATTATACCATCTAATACCATCCCGAAAAGCGAATGTAATATGCGACGATTGAGTAGTAAGATCATACGCGGCACGAAAGTGCAATATTGTCAACGCAAAGACCCATCTTGTATGACTTGGAAAGGATGGAAATAGAGTTAAAGACTCGGGGACCCATGTGATGATGGCGAATATACTGAGTGGGAACCGACTTTAATCGATAAAGTTAAAGTCGCTTTCAAACTACTGATTTGAGTTGATGCGTATGAAGAAGAAAGTACAAGAAGGTGCTATTCCAGAAGCAAGAATCGATGAAGAAGGAATACTTCGAGTCAACTCCAGACTTTGTGTTCCTAACGATTCTGACTTGAAGTATAAAATCATGATGGAGGTACACAACACACAGTTTGCAATCCATCCTAGGAGTACCAAAATGTATCGTGATCTTTGACATATATTTTGGTGGAGCAATATGAAGAGAGAGATAACGGGGTTTATCTCAAGGTGTCTAACTTGTCAATGAGTCAAGGCGGAGCATCAAGTACCAAAAGGTCCATTTCAACCACTTAAAATTCCAGAATGGAAGTGGGAGCACATTACCATGGATTTCGTTACTGGTCTTCCCAAGTTTTCTCAAGGCATAGATGCGATTTAGGTCATTGTTGATAGATTGACCAAGTCTGCTCATTTCTTACCGATACGAGAAACTTTTACACTTGAACGTCTTGCTAGTTTGTACATAAACGAGATCGTAAGATTGCATGGTATGCCAGTATCCATAGTTTTTGATCGAGACCCAAGATTCACTTCAAGATTTTGGGTTAGTTTGCAAAAAGCTATGGGCACGGATTTACGATTTAGTTCGACATATCATCCTCAAACGGATGGGCAGTCGAAAAGGACTATTCAAACTCTTGAAGATTTATTAAGACTCGTGTCCTTGACTTCAAGGAAGTTGGGACAAGTTCTTACCATTGGTGGAGTTTTCCTACAACAATAGTTATCAAGCAAGTATTGGCATGGCTCCATTTGAGGCGTTGTATGGAAGAAAGTGTCGTTTTCCAGTATGCTGGGATGAGGTGGGTGAAGCAACGTTGTTCGGATCGGATTTGGTATGTATGACTACGGAAAAGATTCAAACGATCCGACAACGTATAAAAATCTCACAAGATCGACAAAAGAGTTATACTGATCTTCATCGAAAAGACGTGGAATTCAATATTGGAGATCATGTGTTGTTACGTGGTGCTCCATGGAAAGGAGTTACAAGATTTGGAAAGAGAGGAAAGCTCAATCCTCGATTCATTGGCCCATTTTTAATCCTCGATTGAGTAGGAACATGGCCTATAAAGCTCGCTTTTACCGCCAAGTATGTCTCGTGTTCATAACGTTTTTCACATATCTATGTTACGTAAATATGTGAAAGACCCGAACCATATTATTGAATTAAAACCAGACGAGATAGAGGAAGATTTAACATATGAAGAGTTACCTGTTAAAATCTTGGATAAGAAGGATCATATTCTACGCTCCAAAGTTATACCTCAAGTCAAAGTTTTGTGGAGAAACCACGATGTGGAAGAAATGACCTGGATGATATCCTCACCTCTTCGATATACCAGGTACGTACCCTAATTTCGAGGACAAAATTTCATAAGAAGGGGAGGTTGTAAGACCCCAACTTTTATGAATAAAGATTAATTTATCTCGAAATATATTTTTGAATATTATGGTGTGGATATAATATAATGTTATAGTTGTGGGTAATATTTACAAATTTTGTAAAGTAAGCAAGTGGTTATATAATATTCGATTGGTCGGGGAATATTCGTTTTAACAGGGAATATTCGTACAACGGCACAATCATTGGTGGACCCTACAACGGAAGTATTATCGTAATAAGAAAACGACAGAATTATCTTTTTATAAAAATAACGGCGGAAGTGTTACCATTAAAACTGTTGAACTACCCGGTAATAAAAGTATAGTAATACGCGTGATTGCATAGTAGCACACGGTATTGGTTATTGATGCTTACGCGAGAAGTCACTCAGTTATACTCAATTATTACTACAGTAATTGCTGCATCATATCTCTCATATTATTGATTCAATTATTATCACAGTATCATCTGCATAATATGTTATATTATTGAATCAATAATTGAGACGAAAAAGTTATTTATATTATTAAAGTGCAATATTTACAATGTCTAGAAGTTCTGTCAAGGAGAGGTTTGGTCATCTAATTGCGCGTCAATAAGGAGAAATCCTTATCGGAAAGCCCCATCTTTCCTGGGAACGACCTGGTTGATAAATATTGTGAGTTATAATATTAATGATGAATAAGTTCATGTTGATTAAAGATGAATTTGATAGTTCCATTGTGTTGGGATTATTAGTGTTAGTGGTAATCGACATCTATTCCGATGATAATTGATGTGTGGGGGTTATATTGATAAATCGGGTAATTAATCAGATAAATGAGCAATTAATTGCTACTAATTCACATGCTTATATAACTATTTGTTTACATGTGTGTACTATTGAATCACATTCATGTACTATTAGGGGAGTTGGTGCAAGATTGATAATACTTGCATGACTAAGTTAAAAATGGAGGTATAGATGGAGATACTATACTGTAATTCGTATTTTCACATGATTATAACTATTGATTCACATTATTGAACTATTGATTCACATTATTTACTATTAGGGGAGGTGGTGCAAGTTTGATAATACTTGCAGGACTAAATTAAAAATGAAAGAAAAGTTGGAGGTATTTTACTGTAATATTTCGAGCGCCAAAACGTGCAATTATCGAAACTATATTTTCCTATAAATAGAAACTCATTCTTCCTTCATTTCTCACCAATTCACTAAAGCTTTAGAGCAATTATTATAGAGAGAAATTATAGAGAGAAAGAAGAAGAGAAGTCTGATACCTCACTATTCTAATATCCAGTTACTTCTATGGTAAGGGGTATTATTTCTTTCGTATTCATGAAGAGAGCTATTGTTATTCCATTCCTTATTATTATGTTGGAATAACATGTCTATGCGAAGTACCGCATACATGGTGAAATTCTTATGTTATTCCATTCTTTATTATTCTGTTGGAATAACCTGTCTGTGCGATCTATCGCATGCATGGTGAATTCTGTTGTTATTCCATTCTTTATTATTCTGTTGGAATATCCTGTCTGTGCGGTTTACGCATGACCTAGTTCCATTCTTTATTATTCTGTTGGAATATCTTATCTGTGCGGATTACGCTAGACCTGGTTCCATTCTTTATTATTCTGTTGGAATAACCTGTCTGTGTGGTCTATCGCATGCATGGTGAATTCTTCTGTTATTCCATTCTTTATTATTCTATTGGAATATCCACATGCATGCGGATGATTACGCATGACACCGGTTCTATTCTTTATTATTACATTGGAATAACTCGCTCATGTGGATTATCACATGCATGGTGAATGATCCTTCGTATTCATTCCTTATTAAATTGTGGAAATGATCTGTCTACGTGGATTACCGCATGGCGGGTGAAAATCCATTTGTAGTTTCATATATTCTATAATACTCATTTGGTTAAAGTTTTGGCTTCTATACTCCATGAAATTAGTAGAATATCCTGGATATTTGCACTTCATCCGGTATCTTTTCATGGAAATATTCTTCTGAGCATTCTTGAATTTTACTCCACAAAGTAGTATCATGTTGACAATTTGGACGTAATTGATTTCAAGATAAATTAACTTATAAATCTTTAAAATTTATTCTTGAACTTGTTTTATTGAATTATTATGTCATTGTCATCATCCTCATGCTTATATTGTGATGAAAGTCATCTTTTGGCTTACGCAATGCATAGATGGACTTGGTATGATTATGACGTGGATTATTCGTATTGTAATCATGATTCGTAATATTGTAAATGATGTGGTAAAAGTCCATCTATGCACGTAAGCCAAAGATGACTTTCATCACAATATAAGCATGAGGATGATGACAATGACATAATAATTCAATAAAACAAGTTCAAGGATAAATTTTAAAGATTTATAATTTAATTTATCTAGAAATCAATAACGTCCAAATTGTCAACAAGATACTGCTTTGTAGAGTAAAATTCAAGAATAATATTCATGTACCAAAAATAATTTGGACAGAAAAGAAATATATTTTTTGGGTGAATAGTACTTCGGGAATAGTACCCCGACACGAAAAGTGTCCCAAATACCCGAGTGAATGATACTAGAGTGAATAGTAATTGGGTGAAAAGTAATGTAAGACCCCAGCTTTTATAAATAAAGATGAATTTTTCTATAAATATTATTTTTGAATATTATGGAATAAATTTGATATAATGTTATAGTTGTGGGTAATATTTATAAATTTTGCAAAGTATGCAAGTTGTTATAAAATATTCGTTTGGCTCTGGGAATATTCTTTTTGTTAGGAATATTCGCATAATGGCTCAATCATTGGTGGACCCCATTAATGTAATTATTATTGTCGGATTGAGAAAACGACAAAAAATATTTATAAAAATAACGGCGGAGGTGTTACCGTTAAAACCGCTGAACTACCCGGTGGTAAAGTATAATGAATACGCTGTGGTTGCATAGTAGAGAAGACACTCAGATTGATTATCGATGCTTACGTGAGAAGTCACTCACCTATGCTCAATTATTGTTACAAGAATTCACGTGATCATATCTCTTATATTATTGATTCAATTATGTCACAAGATCATCTCAGATAATATGTTATAGTATTAAATCAATAATTGAGACGACAAGTTATAAATGATTAATAATTGTTGAAAGATTAAATATGTGTTGATGAAAAAAATGATTTGTGGTAAGTTTGATTATTTTATGGGGGCTCATATGTCATCATCTAAGAGTCTCTTCAATAATAAGTAATTACCTTCGTCAATAGTAATTACCCTTGTGAATAGTATTTACCTTCATCAATAGTAATTACCTTCACAATAGTAATTACCCTTGTGAATAGTATTTACCTTCATCAATAGTAATTACCTTCGTCAATAGTAATTACCCTTGTGAATAGTATTTACCTTCGTCTAATAGTATTTACCTTCGTTAATAGTAATTACCTTTACCAGACGTCGAACCACTTGTCGTTTCACATTACAAAGGCCGAACCACTTGTCGCTTCACATTAAAAAGGCAAAACCACTTTTCTTTTCACATCATTAGTCGTCAAGCCACTTGCCTTTTTACACGGCAGTGCTAAGCTAGAAATCTTCTATAAATAGAGGCCTAGGGCTTCATTATTTTTCACTTAATTCATTCAAGCTATAGAGAGAGAAAGTATATAGAGAATAAGAGAGAAAGAAGAAGAGTATTTTGTTACTACACCGCCGCAGATTCAATCTCCTACCAAATGTAAGGGTGTTATTCTTTCTTATTCATGAAGAGAACTGTTGTTATTCCATTGCTTATTATTCTCATTGGAATAACTTTGTATACGTGGTTTACCCTATACTTGGTGACATTCTTCTATTATTCGTTGGAACATCCTCGCTCAGGTGTTTGTTTACACCGGACTGGTTCCGTCTTTTTATTATTTTTGTTGGAACATCCTCATCGTGTGTTTTACACCGGATTCTGGTTCCGCCTTTTTTATTATTCTCGTTGGAACATCCATGTTCGTGTGTTTTACAGGACTGGTTCCGTCTTTTTATCATTCTCGTTGGAATATCCTATTCGTGTGTTTTTACACCGGATCCGGTTCCATCTTTATTATTCTCGTTGGAACATCCCGCTTGCGGTGAATTTCACCGACCGGTTCCGTTATTTATTATTCTATTGGAATAACTCGTCATGTAAGGATCTATCGCATTTACGGTGATTTCTTTTGTTATTTCATTCTTTATTATACCCAGTTGGTTAAAACTTTGACTTCTATACTCCATGAAATTAGTGGAATATCCTTGATATTTGCGTTTCATCCAAAGATCTTTTCATGAAAATATTCTTCGATCATTCTTGAATTTTACTCTACAAAACAAAGATCATGTTGATAATTTGGACGTTAATTATTCTCGGATAAAATAATTCTTGAACTTGTTTTATTGAATTCTTATATCATTGTCATCATCCTCATGTTTATATTTTTTAAAGTCATCGTGGTCTGTAGTGCATAGATGGACTTGGTATGATTATGACCAGAGACTATTCTGTGTAATCATGACCGTAATGTTACAAATGATGTGGTAAAAATCCTTAGTGGTCGAGTGCATTGTTGTTGGAATGCTTGTTGGCATGATCATGACCATTAATGAATACACAAATATTCTTGGCCCGTAGTGCATGAATAATTGTGGTCGTGATACTAAAGAATATCCTCGTCAGTAGTGTAAGGGGTGATTCGATGATGTGGAATATTTATTAAAGTCGAGTCTCAAATTTATAATGTTGATGAAAAACCTTTAAAACCTAAAAGATAGTAGACTTTATTTTCTACTTGACTCTTTTAATGGATCGCATATTCACCGCAGCTTAAAATGGTTGTTTATTGTATTTTATCGCTTAACATTGTTGAAGACTATTGATAATTTATTCTCGCATTATCTTAGTCATAATATTTTTATTGGGCTAGTTGAGCTCACCCTTTCTTTCTTTCACCGTTTCGTGAAATGAGAATATATAATTTGATTTAGCCTGGGAAACGAGTGATGGTCCCAAGATAGCATTAGTAGTCCTCACTATTCTCGTGAAATAGTGTGATAATAATTGTAATGAGGACTTTTTTTGAGTTTGTATAATATCTAGTAGACGATATTTGTATTTAAACTCACAGCTTATGTCGTATTGTACACGGCACGCTTATGTTAGTAAGTTGTATTTAAATTGCACTACCATGTAAGTGGTGACCCAAGATAGGTGATGTATACCTAATTTTGGGGGCGCCACGATTGGTATCAAAGCTTAGGATATGATCCTGTCTAAGATGTGAGAATAGTACTAGGAGGGGAGAGACGGGAATACCTTCGCTAAGTATGACCTACCTAAGTTTATGTGTGCTATATTATTGGTTGGTCGGAAGATAGGGATAATTTGTTACATGTCAATTAACCTTTTGTTTTGTGGCAAGATTCGAAAATGACATCCGAGAATGTTGAGAATAGCAATGGAGCGCGCAGCGATCGTTGATTCACCACATATCAATAATCGTGGATAATGTGCATCGTGAAGGCGACAATCCTCATGCAAACAACAACACCGACCAAATGATGAATGATCAAATGTTCAGAGGCTTTATGCAATTTATGCAACAAAGAAAGTAGAACGACTCTGCCCAAAACGTAGGTGGAAACACGGAAAACTCTCGGTGGTCACCGCTAAACAATTCAAGGAGCTGGGACCACCGAGTTTAAGGGGAGAGCCAAAACCACTTCGCGGAAGCATGGATAAAGCGTGATTTCCAAGATATTTGATGTCTTGGGATGCTCCGAGGAGCAAAAGGTTCCCTTTCACGCCTTTATGTTTGCATGAGAGGCGGATGGTGTGGAATCCAGAAACGTACTCAACCTCATTGTCAGATCAAGATATCTTGGGAGAACTTCCCAAGAAGTTGTTTAACGACAAATACTTTCCGAAAGTATTCGCCACATGAAGGAGGTGGAATTTATCAAGTTGGAACAAAACAATATGACCGTATCGCAATACGAGGCAAAATTTATGAGTTATCACGGTTTTGCGTTATTCCACTTGGTGGATAATGAAGAGAGAATGGCGCGAATGTTTTTAAGAGGTTTGAAGTCGAGATACGCCAACATCTTATTTCTCATAAACCGTGTTTGTATTCGAGATGTTGTAAATAGGGCTCGATTAGTGGAACGCGATAATGAGTCAACACAACTAAAAGAGAGAAAGTAGCAAAATTATAATAATACAAATGAGAGTAGTAGTCATCAAGAGGTGACAACAAGCGTGGAGGGAATCAACAGGCCAGATATGGTAACCACTTCGGTGGTAATCAGAGCCAAAACAATAAGAATGGACATTTCAAGAAACGGAGATTCAACAATGGTGGAAAGACGTCAGCACCAGCACCCATTGTTAAGGAAGGAGAAAGACCACCTATCATATGCTTCAAATGCGAGGAGAGGACACATCATCAAACCGTGGTCATGCCGTCAAAGCATGTTATAATTGTGGAAGAGAAGGTCACTTAGCTCGATTTTGTCGTTGCCATCAAGACAAATTTAGCTAGGATGGAGGCACCAAAGGCCATCCCGTAAAAATTCAAAACCAGAAGTGCAAGGGAGAGCGTTTGTTGTGACCTCCCAAAGAGCAAGGAACCGAATGAGGTCATCACGGTAAGCTTATCATAAACTCTAATGAAGTCTATACTTTATTTGATACCGGGTTCTACCCATTCTTTTATTTCTCCTACTGCGCCATCGATTAAATTTGACTCCGGAGAAATTAGACTTTGACTTATCTCGTGGAAACTCCGTTGGGAGAAACCTTCATTACATCCATCGCTTATAAGTCTTGTTTGGATCAAATCGGTACCTCACATTACCCCGTCGATCTTATTTCATTAAAAATACTTGCATTTGACGTGATTCTGTGGATTGATTGGTTAACTACTTATCATGCAAAATTGATTGTTTTCGTAAGGTTGTTAGCTTTCATATTCCTAATCAACCTATTATGCTTAATTCAAACGACCAAACCATTAAAATCAATCACGGCCATCTCAAGCCATAAAGCTATTCGCTTATTGAAAAACGGATGTCAAGCTTTCTTAGCTCATGTCACGATTTAAATAAAAATACGCCGGTTTTAAACGATATTCCTATTGTTAATAAATTTCCGACGATTCCCCAAAGAACTTCGCCTACCCCTCAGCGTGAAATTGAATTTTGTATCGACCTTGAACCCCAGACAAAACCTATTTCCAAAGCCCCATATCGAATGGCTCCTATTGAACTTCGTGGAGTTAAAGACCCAATCGCAGGAATTGTTAGACATGGCTTTATTCATCCCAAGTACTTCTCCTGGGGGTGCCCTGTTCTATTCGTGAAGAAGAAAGATGGGAGTATGCGACTTTGTATTGATTATCTGGAGTTGAATCATGTCACCATCAAAATAGGTATCCATTGCCACGTATTGATGACCTGTTTGACCGGTTGCAAGGAGCCAAATTCTTTTCAAAGATTGATCTTCGCTCCGGATATCACCAATTAAAGATTAGAACCACGACATTCCAAAGACGACTTTCGCCGTAACCCCAGACGGGCATTATGAATTCCTAGTCATGTCCTTTTGATCGACTAATGCTCCCCGCCGCCTTTCATGGATATGATGAACCGAGTATTCAAGGAATATTTAGATCACTTTGTGGTCGTCTTTATTGATGACATCTTTATTTATTCCAAAAGCCGTGAAGATCATGAGCAACACTTGAGGTCGACACTCCAAAAGCTTCGTGAATATAAGCTTTATGCCAAGTTCAAGAAATACGAGTTCGTCAAGAAGTAGCATTCCTTGGGCACGTGGTATCAAGTCATGGAATATCCGTTGACCCAAAGAAAGATGAAGCTATTCAAAGTCGGGAACAACCTAAATCAAGGACCGGCACGTAGCTTTCTGTTTAATTTGGTTATTATCTGAGATTCGTGGAAGGATTTTCTCGAATCGCTACTCCATCGACTCAAATTGACTCGGAAAGATACAAAGTTGGTTGGAGCGAAGAATGTGAGAAGAGTTTTCAAGAACTCAAGAGGAGACTTATTTCAAAGACCTGCTCGACAATACCATCCTGTTCGGAGGGATTTGTCATCTACAAAGTGATGATCTTGCAGCAAAGGGTTGGGATGTGTTCTTATGCAACATGGAAAAGTTATAGTTTATGCCTCATGACAACTCAAAGAATATGAGAGGAATTATCCTACTCATGATCTAGAGTTGGCATTTGTTGTCTTCAGACTTAAAATTTGGAGGCATTACTTGTATGGGGAGAAAGTGGAGATCTTTACGGATCATAAAAGCCTCAAATATTTCTTCACTCAAAAGGAACTCAACACGCGATAAACGACGTTGGCTTGAATCATTGAAAGATTATGATCATATCATCCAATACCATCCTCGAAAAGCGAACGTGGTAGCTTAACGATTGAGTAGAAAATCATATGCAAGTACGAAAAGTGCGATATTGTCAACGCAAAGGCCCATTTTGTGTGACTTGCAAAGGATGGAGATAGAGTTAAAGACTCTAGGGACGCATGTGATGATAGTGAGTATACGAGTAGAACCGACTTTAATCGATAAAGTTAAAGCAGCTCAAGCTACTGGACACTGGAGTCGATGCGTATGAGGAAGAAAGTGCAAGAAGGTGCTATGCCTAGGAAGCAAGAATCGATGAAGAAGGAATACTTGAGTCAACTCCGCACTTTGTGTTCCTAACGACCTCGATTTAAAGTATAATATCATGATGGAGGCGCACAACACACCATTTGCAATCCATCTCGGGAGTACCAAAATGTATCATGATATTCGCCATACATTTTTGGTGGAGCAATATGAAGAGAGAGATAGCTACTGTTTATCTCAAGGTGTCTAACTTGTCAACGAGTTAAAGCGGAGCATCAAGTACCAAAAGGTCCATTACAACCACTTGAAATTCCGAGAATGGAAGTGGGAGCACATTACCATGGATTTTCTATTCATCGGTCTTCCTAAGGTTTCTCAAGGCATTGATGTGATTTGGGTCATTGTTGATAGATTGACCAAGTCTGCTCATTTCTTACCGATACGAGAAACTTTTACATTTGAACGTCTTGCTAGTTTGTACATAAACGAGATCGTAAGATTGCATGGTATGCCAGTATCCATAGTTTTTGATCGAGACCCAAGATTCACTTCAAGATTTTGGGTTAGTTTGCAAAAAGCTATGGGCACGGATTTACGATTTAGTTCGACATATCATCCTCAAACGGACGGACAGTCGGAGAGGACTATTCAAACTCTTCAAGATCTATTAAGACTCGTGTCCTTGATTTCAAGGAGTTGGGACAAGTTCTTACCATGGTGGAGTTTTCCTACAACAACAGCTTATCAAGCAAGTATCGCATGGCTCCATTCAAGCGTTGTATGGAAGAAAGTGTCGCTTCAAAGATCTTTGGGATGAGGTGGGTGAAGCAACGTTGTTGGGACCGAGTTGGTACGTATGACTACTTTAAAAGATTCAAACGATCCGACAACGATAAAAACCTCACAAAATCGATAAAAGAGTTATGCCGATCTTCATCGAAAGGACGTGGAATTCGATATAGAGATCATGTGTTGTTAAGAGTTGCTCCATGGAAAGGAGTTACAAGATTTGGAAAGAGAGAAAACTTAATCCTCGATTCATCTGGTCCATTTTAATCCTCGATCGTAGTAGGAATCGTGGCCTATAGACTCGCTTATCGCCAAATATGTCTCGTGTTCATAACATTTTTCACATATCTATGTTACGTAAATATGTGAAAGACCCAACCATATTATTGAAAGTTAGAACCGGGACGAAATAGCGGAAGATTTGATGTATGAAGAGGTTCCTGCTCAAATTTTGATAAGAAGGAACATATTCTACGCTCCAAGGTTATACCTCAAGTCAAAGTTTTGTGGAGGAACCACGATGTTGAGGAAATGACTTGGGAGTTAGAATCAAATGAAATCAAGGTATCCTTACCTCTTCGATTTACTGTGCACGCATCCTAATTTCGAGGGCTGAATTTCATAAGAAGGGAGGTTGTAAGACCCCAAACTTTTATATAAATAAAGATGAATTTTTCTATAAATATTATTTTTGAATATTATGGAATAAATTTGATATAATGTTATAGTTGTGGGTAATATTTATAAATTTTGCAAAGTATGCAAGTTGTTATAAAATATTCGTTTGGTCTGGGAATATTCTTTTGTTAGGGAATATTCATACAATGGCTCAATCATTGGTGGACCCCCCATAATGTAATTATTGTTTGATTGAGAAAACGACAAAAATATTTTATAAAAATAACTACGGAGGTGTTACCGTTAAAACTATTGAACTACCCGGTGGTAAAGTACAGAAGAATGTCTGTGGTTGCATAGTAGCACACTCAGATTGATTATCGATGCTTACGTGAGAAGTCACTCACCTATGCTCAATTATCATTACAAGAATTTCTCGCATCATATCTCTTATATTATTGATTCAATTATTGTCACAAAGATCATCTCGTATAATATGTTATAGTATTAAATCAATAATTGAGACGACAAGTTATAAATGATTAATAATTGTTGAAAGATTAAATATGTGTTGATGAAAAAAAAATGATTTGTGGTAAGTTTGATTATTTTATGGGGGCTCATATGTCATCATCTAAAAGTCTCTTAAATCAATAGTAATTACCTTCAATCCATATAGTAATTACCCTTGTGAATAGTATTTACCTTCGTCAATAGTAATTACCTTCATCAATAGTAATTACCCTTGTGAATAGTATTTACCTTATATCAATAGTAATTACCTTCGTCAATAGTAATTACCCTTGTGAATAGTATTTACCTTCGTCAATAGTATTTACCTTCGTTAATAGTAATTACCTTTACCAGACAGACGAACCACTTGTCGTTTCACATTACAAAGGCCGAACCACTTGTCGTTTCACATTACAAAAGGCCAAACCACTTTTCTTTTCACATCATTAGTCGTCAAGCCACTTGCCTTTTTACACTAAGAAGTGCTAAGCTAGAAATCTTCTATAAATAGAGGCCTAGGGCTTTCATTATTTTCACTTAATTCATTCAAGCTATATAGAGAGAAAGTATAGAGAGAATAAGAGAGAAAGAAGAAGAGTATTTTGTTACTACACCGCCTTTGCAGATTCAATCTCCTACCAAATGTAAGGGTGTTATTCTTTCTTATTCATGAAGAGAACTGTTGTTATTCCATTGCTTATTATTTCATTGGAATAACTCAGATACGTGGTTTACCCTATACTTGGTGACATTCTTCTATTATTCATTGGAACATCCTGCTCATGTGTTTTACAGGGACCGGGTTCCGTCTTTATTATTTTGTTGGAACATCCGTCGTGTGTTTTACAGGACTCGGTTAAAATCTTTATTATTCTCGTTGGAACATCCTCGCTCGTGTGTTTTTAGGACTGGTTCCGTCTTTATCATTCTGTTGGAATATCCTATCGTGTGTTTTACACCGGATCCGGGTTCCATCTTTATTATTCGTTGAACATCCCGCTTGGTGTGAATTTCACGACTTGGTTCCGTTATTTATTATTCTCGTTGAATAACTCGTCTGCATGCGATTCTATCGCATGCATGGTGATTTCTTTTGTTATTTCATTCTTTATTATACCCAAATGGTTAAAACTTTGACTTCTATACTCCATGAAATTAGTGGAATATCCTTGATATTTGCGTTTCATCCAAAGATCTTTTCATGAAAATATTCTTCCGATCATTCTTGAATTTTACTCTACAAAACAAGATTCATGTTGATAATTTGGACGTTAATAATTCCCGGATAAAATAATTCTTGAACTTGTTTTATTGAATTCTTATATCATTGTCATCATCCTCATGTTTATATTTTTAAAGTCATCGTGGCATGTAGTGCATGTAGATGGACTTGGTATGATTATGACCAGAGACTATTCGGTGTAATCATGACCGTAATGTTACAAATGATGTGGTAAAAATCCTCATTGGTAGTAGTGCATTGATGGATGATTGTTGGCATGATCATGAATTATTAATGAATACACAAATATTCTTGGCCCAGTAGTGCATGAATAATTGTGGTCGTGATACTAAAGAATATCCTTGGCCGAAGTAGTGCGGGGGTGATTCGATGATGTGGAATATTTATTAAAGTTTGAGTCTCAAATTTATAATAAATGATGAAAACCTTTTAAAACCTAAAAGATAGTAGACTTTATTTTCTACTGACTCTTTTAATGGATTCAGATATTCACCGCAGATTAAACGGTTGTCTATTGTATTTTATCGGTTTAACATTGTTGAAGACTATTGATAATTTATTACGCATTATCTTAGTCATAATATTTTTCATCGGGCTAGTTGAGCTCACCCTTTCTTTCACCGTTTCTCTTCGTGAAATGATATATATACTGGGACGAGTCTGGGAAACGAGTGATGGTCCCGAAGATAGCATTAGTAGTCCTCACTATTCGTGAAATAGTGTGATAATAATTGTAATGAGGACTTTTTTTGAGTTTGTATAATATCTAGTAGAGCGATATTTGTATTTAAACTCACGCTTTATGTCAGATTGTACACTACGCTTATGTTAGTAAGTTGTATTTAAATTCTATACCATGTAAGTGGTGACCCAAGATGGGTGATGTATACCTAATTTTGGGGGCGTCACAAGTAACCCGTGAATAGTACTCCAACACGAAAAGTACCCCGAATACCCGAGTGAATAATACCAGAGTGAATAGTAACCGAGTGAATAGTAACCCGTGAATAGTAACTCGTAAAAGAAATACCAAAGAAAATGATATTTCATAACGAGTACAAAAGAAATGATATCCCAGATGAGTATAATAGAATATACGAAACTGCAAATGGATTTTTACCCGCCATGCGGTAATCCATGTAGACAGATCATTTTCATAATTTAATAAAGAATGAATACAAAGGATCATTCACCATGCATGCGGTAATCAACATAGGCAAAAGTTATTCCAATGTAATAATAAAGAATAGAATAATGAGAAGAATTCACCACGATGCGATGTAATCGCATGCATGCATGAGTTATTCCCAACAAAATAATAAAGAATGGAACCAGTCATGCGTAATCCGCACGCATACATGATATTCTAATGTAATAATAAAGATTGAAACCAGTCACGCGTAATCCGCATGCATGTGATATTCCAAATGTAATAATAAAGAACGGAACCAAAGTCACGCGTAATCCGCATGCATGCATGGATATTCCAGCGAATAATAAAGAATGGAATAACAATGAATTCACTGTGCATGCGATAGATCAGATGCAGAAAAGTTATTCCAATGTAATAATAAAGAATGGAATAATGTAAGAATTTTACCATGTATGCGGCAGATTGTGATGTAGAAAAGTTATTCCAACATAATAATAAAGAATGGAATAACAACCCTTACGAGTATTGAAAGAAAATAACTCTCTTCATGAATACGAAAGAATAATACCCTTACTATAATAATAATATCCCTTACCTCGTAAGAAGATCTGGATCTTTGGAATATCAAGTAGCAGACTTCACTTCTTCTTTCTCTCTATAGCTTCTCTCTCTATAATTTCTCTATAATAATTGCTCTTGTGAGACTTAGTGAATTGGTGAAAAATAATGAAGGAATGAGCTTCTATTTATAGGAAAATATAGTTTCCATAATTGCACATTTTGGGGCTCGAAATATTACAGTATATACCCTCATTTTTTCCTTCATTTTTAATTTAGTCATGCAAGTATTATCAAACTTGCACCACCTCCCCTAATAGTAAATCAAGTGAATCAATAGTAAATCATGTGACTCAATAGTTCTAAACATGTGAAAAAATTAATTATAGTATAGTACCTTCAACTATACCTCCATTTTTAATTTAGTCATGCAAGTATTATCAATCTTGCACCAACTCCCCTAATAGTAAATTATATGAATCAATAGTACACACATATGAATACATAGTTATAATCATGTGAATCAATAGCAATTAATTGCTCATTTATCCGGTTAATTACCCGATTGGTCAATATAACCTCCAGACATCAATTATTATCGAAATAAATGTCGATTTTCACTAACACTAATAATTCCAACACAATGAAACTATCAATTTCATCTTTAATCAACACGAACTTATTCATCATTAATATTATAACTCACAATATTTAACAACCAGGTCGTTCCCAGGAAAGAGGGGACTTTCCGATAAGGATTTCTCCTTATTGGCGCCGCAATTAGGTGACCAAACCTCTCCTCGATGTAACTTCTAGACATTGTCAATATTGCAAATAATAATATGAATAACTTTTTGTCTCTCAATTATTGATTTAATAATATAACATATTATGCGGATGATATCGTGACAATAATTAAATCAATAAATGAGAGATATGATACAAAGAATTATCGTAGCAATAATTGAGTATAACCGAGTGACTTTTACGTAAGCATCAATAATCAATACCGGTGTGTGCTACTACGCAATCACGCCAGACATCGCATTTCTTTACTATGAGTAGTTCAATAGTTTTAACGGTAACACTTTCGCCATTATTTTTATAAAAAGATAATTCTGTCGTTTTCTAACTACGACAATACTTCCGTTGTGGGGTCCACCAATGATTTTGCCGTCATACGAATATTCCCTGACCAATCGAATATTATATAACAACTTTCATACTTTGCAAAATTTATAAATATTACCCACAACTATAACATTATATCAAATCCACACCATAATATTTAAAAAAATATTTCGAGAAATTTAAATCTTTATTCATAAAATTTGGGGTCTCACACAAAGTGTTAGGTTGATCTAAGCTTTTAATGTTTATCATTCTATAAATGAATGTATAGATAAAGAGATCAAAGATATTAGGATGATCTATAAAATGTAATAGATAGGCCTCAATAAAATCGCAGTCTATTGAGCTGATCAAGAACTTGCAGAAGCCAAGGCAGAATCGTAGAGTATCGAGGATCGTAGAATGTCTGCCTTGAAGGACCTCTCCAAAGATTGTAGTGTGGTTCAGATGTTTGACGAAGCCAACTCAGAGATCGTAGTGTGCTCTTAGAAATGTAGAGTCTGCAATACAAGCAAGTGAAGATCGTAGTGTGCCAGCCCTTAAGATAAGAATTCTCTGTTGGTAGCATTAAGCACCAAGGTGGCAAGACACCACGATAAGAATCGTAGAGTATCATCTGGCTGTGTCAGAAGTTGTGGACCCTGGTCATTTGTTTAAAGATAAAATGTTAAACAAATGTGAAATGGGTTAAAAAAGTTGAAGTAATCACCAGTCCCAATGGCATGAAAATATCCTTAGTATGCAACAAAAAGACGTGTTGAAGAAGCTAAGAAAAGGACCATGGGACAAAGGAAAACACCTTTTCAGGTGTTAGGAGAGAAAGCAGTCTGCTATGTCAGTGGGCCAGAATGAATTTAAGAAAATATGCAGAAAAGTCTCCATCAAAGTTCAGAAACGTCAAATGCATTAAATGCTTCAACGGATGGATTCAACGGGCAGATTTCAAAGATCACATATATATATAAGACATCTGCAGATGATAGAAATAAGCAAGCAATTGAACAAAAAGAAAGAATACTCAATGTTCAACTCTACAATCTAAGAAAAAAAAAAGTCAGACGCCTACTCGGTTCTTTCAACAAGAGCTTAATAAAGAATCGAAAGTAGCACCAACCAAGAACTCAACAACTACCAATCAACTGAAGTAAGAGTTCCAAGTCAGAAGGACTAGAAGAGTTCTAAGTGAACTGTGAAGAGCCAAGTCTGCTGGACTTGAAGAGTTCAAGAGTGAACTAAGAAGTTCCTAGACTGTTGGTCTAGAAGGAATCTGTGAGATTCAGAAAGTGTAAAAGACATCTGTGACACCACCAAAATAGGTATACAACACCCATTCTGAGTCGCCAAATACATGGTACAGAAAGCAAACTGAAACTTCAATAATACATTTGTCGTGCAAAATACGACAACACATACTGTGAGTTTAAATACAAATATTGTCTTCTAGACAATATTCACACCAAAATAAGTCCTCATTACAATTATTCATACACTATTTTACAGAAATAATGAGGACTGCTTAAACATCTTTCTAGAACCATCACATACATACCGATTAGATCCTCGCATGTTCTCATCTCCTGAGAAGAAAAATGGAACAAAAAGGAAAAGGGTGAGCTCAACTAGCCCAGTAAAGAATATTATGACTAAGATAATATACAACAAATTATCATTAGTCTTCAACAGGGAAAAATCTGATAAAATATAATAGATAACAAGTTTTAGATCAACAAATACAGCGAAAACAACAATCCATTAGAAGAGTCACGTAGAGAATGAATTCTACTATCTTCTAAGATTTAAAAGTTCATCATCAATATTTTATCCCTGTAACATCAATCAATATACATCTTTAATCAAAATTCATCTTTGCATTACAGGCCAAAGATATTCATTTGTATCACCAGTTGGTCATGTTCATCTCAACATCTGTTCATCTTTGCACTACGGGCCAAAGATATTCACTAGTTAATCATTCATCTTTGCACTACAGGCCAAAGATATTCATTAATATCATCATTTAGGACTGAGGATGATGAAAAATATTTTAAAGAAAATAAATCCAATGAGACAGAAGAACAAATATTAGGGACTCGTATAACAGTTTATCCAAGATCAATAATACTTCATAATAACCAATTGTGAAGCAGAATTCAAAATAAAGATCAAAACATGGATACAATCAAAGATAGTAACCATAATAGACATTTTGGACAAAAAGAAGAAAATTTTATTTTTCGATGAATAGTATCGTATTCGTGAATAAGGTCAGATACGTGAATAGTCAGACACGTGAATAGTAACCCCCGACACAAAAAGTTCCAAATTTGATTAAAAGTTCAAACCAATATTTCAAAGATAATGATATCAAGAAAATAATATCATTTAAGAAGAAAATAACATCCCTTACCTCAAAATAACGGTACTTTCGATCGGAATATCGGATATAAATAGAAGGAAACTTGTACCGAACAGCAACTCTCAAAGTATCAAAATACTCACAAAAATACGCTCGATAATCTAGAGAGAAAGAAAACTTATTTCTGGTATGATTTTTAATTCTAACCTAAGCGTTTATTTATAGAAAAATGCAAGAACACCAAAGGAGACTAAGATAATAGAATATTATTTTTTCTTTTCTAACTTCCTACGCCACCCCTTTTGAACAATTAGGTAGCCTTCTTTGAACCAAAATCAACAGCCCTCATGTGTTAAAACAAAAGTGGGTTCCACCCATAAATTAATAAAAATCATTTTATTTTTTGAAAATTCAATAATTCATAGAAAATAGACTTTTTATCAGAAAAATACAAATTTTATGTCCATTCCACACGAAATCGAATTCTCTACAACTTTGTAGCTTTGAGTTTTTCCAAATTCCAAACAGAAAATATCCGAAATCCACAAACGGGTGATTTTTAATACCTCCACTCCGACAAAATACTGATAAAACACCTTAGCATTAATTCCTTCATTTATAACCTCATAAGTAAATAAATGCATCATTTATATCCGCATCAAATAAATATTTCCTTATCATATAAATCAATAATTAATTATTCACAAATAATATTACAGAATCACAATTATGACAACCAAAAGCGGTTCAGAAAGAGAGGGGCTTTTCAATAAAGATTTCTCCTCATTGGCGCCAAGTAATTAGGTGACCAAACCTCTCCTCGATGAACTTTCTAGACATTGTCAATAATGTTATCTAATAATATAATTCAAATAATATGAATTATTGATCTGATAATGGGAAATACTGTGCAGTGACAATTATTGAATCAACAATAATATAAAATATCAATGCAAAGAATTATTGAATCAATAAAATAAAATATTGAACAAGAACTCATCGTAACAATTATTGAGTAAGTGCCTTCACGCATTTAATCAATAATTCAACAATATTGTGTAAATACTGGTGTCGCGTACACCACGCCAGACATCGTATTTTAACCACCGTGTAACCCAACAAATTGTTAATTAGAATAATAATTACGCCAATTATTTATAAAAACTCATACTTTGTCGTTTTCTTCATCCAATAATTATCCTGTTATGGGGCCCACGAATGGCTGCGCCGTCGTACGAATATTCCCCGACAACACGAATATTCCACGACCAAACGAATATTCTCCGACAATAATGAATATTTTATAACCACTTGCTTATTTTGCAAAATTTGCACATTTCACCCATAATCAAAGTATTATATCAAATTAACACCTTATTAATTTAGAATAATGAATAGAGAAAATTCAATTTTATTTATAATAAGTTGGGGTCTTACAACCTCCCCTCCTTATAAAATTTTATCCTCGAAATTGACGTACGTACCTGGTGTTACGAACAAGTGAGGGTACCTCGCTTTCATTTCAGATTCCAACTCCCAAGTCATTTCTTCAATAGCATGGTTCCTCCACAAAACCTTAACTTGTGGTATAACTTGGTGCGTAGGAGGATATGCTCTTTCCTATCCAAGATCTTAACAGGTACCTCCTCGTACGTTAAATCTTTGGCTATCTCGTCTGGTTATAACTCAATAATGTGGTTCGGGTCTTTCACATATTTACGAAGCATAGATATGTGAAAAACATTATGAACACGAGACATGTTTGGAGGTAATGCGAGTCTATAGGCCACATTTCTTATTCGGTCAAGAATCTCAAATGGACCAACAAATCGTGGATTGAGCTTTCCTCTCTTCCCAAATCTTGTAACTCCCTTCCATGGAACAATACGTAACAGTACATGATCTCCAATATTAAATTCCACGTCCTTTCGATGAAGATCAGCATAACTCTTTTGTCGATCTTGTGAGGTTTGAATATGTTGTCGAATCATTTGGATCTTTTATGTAGTCATACGTACTAATTCTGGTCCCAACAACGTTGCTTCTCCCACCTCGTCCCAGCATACTGGAGAACGACACTTTTGTCCATACAACACCTCGAATGGAGCCATGCCTATACTTGCTTGATAACTGTTGTTGTAGGAGAATTCCACCAGTGGCAAGTACTTATCCCAACTTCCTTTGAAATCTAGGACACAGAGTCTTAATAGATCTTCAAGGGTTTGAATAGTCCTTTCCGATTGCCCGTCTGTTTAAGGATGGTATGCTGAACTAAATTGTAAATCCGTGCCCATAGCTTTCTGCAAGCTAACCCAAAATCTTGAAGTGAATCTTGGGTCACGATCCAAAACTATTGATACTGGCATGCCATGCAATCTCATAATCTCATTCACGTACATACGAGCAAGACGTTCAAGGGAATAAGTCTCACGTATCGGCAAGAAATGAGCAGACTTAGTTAATCTATCAACAATAACCCAAATCGCATCTAAGCCTTGAGAAACATTGGGAAGACCTGTAACGAAATCCATTGTAATGTGTTTCCCACTTCCATTTTAGAATCTCAAGTGGTTGCAATGGACCCTTTGGCACTTGATGCTCCGCCTTTACACATTGACAGGTTAAACACCTTAAGATAAACTCTGCGATCTCTCTCTTCATATTGTTCCACCAAAATGTATGTCGAAGATCATGATACATTTTGGTACTCCCAGGATGGATTACAAACGGGGTGTTGTGTGCCTCAATCAGGATTCTATGCTTCAAGTCAGAATCGTTAGAAACGCAAAGTCTAGATTTGACTCGAAGTATTCCTTCTTCATCGATTCTTGCTTCTGGAATAGCACCTTCTTGCACTTTCTTCTTCATACGACGTACCCCTGTGTCCGTAGCTTGAATAGCTTTAACTTTATCGATTAAAGTCGGTTCTGCTCGTATATTCGCCATCATCACGTGGGTCCTTGGAGTCTTTAACTCAATATCCATCCTTTGTAAATCGTACAAAATGGGTCTTTGTGTTAACAACATCGCACTCGTACCCGCATACGATCTTATACTCAATGCGTCAGCTACTACGTTTACTTTTCCAAGATGGTATTGAATGGTATGATCGTAATCTTTCAACAGCTCGAGCCAACGTCGTTGTCGCATGTTGAGTTCCTTTTGGGTGAAGAAGTATTTGAAGCTTTTATGATCCGTATAGATCTCCACTTTCTCCCCATACAGGTAGTGTCTCCAGATTTTTAACGCAAAAACGACTGCTGCCAACTCTAGATCATGAGTAGGATAATTCCTCTCATATTCTTTGAGTTGTCGTGAGGCATAGGCTATGACTTTCCCATGTTGCATGAGAACACATCCTGACCCTTTGCCTGAAGCATCGCTATATATAACAAATCTATCCGAACCAGATGGTATTGCCAGAACAGGTGCCGAAATGAGTCTCATCTTGAGTTCTTGAAAACTTTTCTCGCATTCCTCGCTCCATACAAATTTTGTATCTTTCCGAGTCAGCCGAGTTAACGGAGTAGAGATTCGAGAAAATCCTTCCACGAATCTCCGATAATAACCAGCTAATCCCAAAAAGCTACGCACTTCGGTCACCGACTTCGGTTGCTCCCAACTTTGTATTGCTTTAATCTTCACCGGGTTAACAGATACTCCATGTTTTGACACCACGTGCCCAAGGAATGCTACTTGCTCAAGCCAGAACTCGCATTTCTTCAGCTTGGCATATAGCTTGTTTTCACGAAGCCTTTCAAGTATCAGCTTCAAATGGTGCTCATGATCTTCACGGCTTTTGAAATAGATGAGGATGTCATCAATAAAGACAACAACGAACTGATCCAAATATTCCTTGAATACTCGGTTCATCATATCCATGAAAGCAAAGCGGGAGCATTAGTCAATCCAAAAGACATGACTAAGAATTCATAATGCCCGTCATCGAGTTCAAGGCGCGGTCTTTGGAATATCCTCGATTTTAATCTTGGTGATGATATCCGAATGAAGATCGATCTTTGAAAAAAATGTGCTCTCAAACCGGGTCAAATAGGTCATCAATGCGAGGTAGCGGATACCTATTCTTAATGGTGACATGATTTAATTCTCGGTAGTCAATACAAAGTCGCATACTCCCCGTCTTTCTTCTTTTACTTAATAAAATAGGAGCACCCCAATGAGATGTACTAGGACGAATGAAACCGATGTCTAATAACTCCTGTAGTTGGACTTTTAACTCCTGAAGTTCAATAAGAGCCATTCGATATGGGGTTTGTACCCGGTTCAAGGTCAATAAAGAATTCAACATCACGTTCTGGGGGTAGACCGGGAAGATCTTCAAGAAATACATCAGAAAATTCTCTAACAACAGAAATATTATTCAAATCTGACTTGTCTCTGTTCAAATCCATAACATGGGCTAAGAAAGCTTGACATCCGTTTTTCAATAAATGAATAGCTTTGTGGCTTGATATGACAGTGACTGATTTTAGTGGTTTAGTTGCTTGAATTTGCATAACAGGTTGGTTAGGAATATGAAAACTAACAACCTTACAAAAATAATCAATTTTGGCATGATGAGTGGTTAACCAATCAATTCCTAAAATCACATCAAAAGCAAGTATCTTTAAAGAGATAAGATCAACAGGTAATGTGATAGTGCCAACTTGGATCAAGCAAGATTTATAAACTGTATATGTAACGAAGGTTTCACCTAACGGAGTTTCAACAGATAAGTTAAAGTTCAATTTCTCCGAAGTCAAGTTTAAACGTTGAGCACAAGTAGGAGAGATAAAAGAATGGGTAGAACCGGTATCTAGTAAGGTGTAAACTTCGTGAGAATTCAAGATTAGCTTACCCGTGATCACCTCGTTCGGGTTCCTTGCGTTTTGGCCAGTTATGACAAATGTTCTTCCAGGAACCGCTGATTTTGACTTATCCAGGACAACCTTTGGAGTCACCATCCCTGCTGAACTTGGTTTTGCTACAGAGCAGTCTCGAGCTATATGGCCCTCCTTTCCACAGTTATAACATACCTTGGATTGTTGTGGGCAGTTTGGGCTGATATGTCCCTCTTTCCCGCATTTATAACACCTAACTGGCGGTCATTCTCCTCCCCTAGAATTTGTTGTTGGTGTTGGTGTTGTTGCTGATGTCTTCCCGTCATTGTTGAATCTCCTCTTTCTGAAATTTTCACTTGACTCACCTCTCCTATTATCATGGCCACGATTACCCCCCGAGTGGTTACCGCTTTGTCAGTATTTTTCCTCCTCATTTGGTTATCATCGCTCGATGCTCGCATCGCCCCAGATGACCTCGGATGTGGTCCCTTGGTTGAGTATACTCATTATCTCGCTCTAATAATTGAGCCCTATTGACAACATCTGAATACAAATAAAATTTATGAGAGATAAGGTATTAACGAATCTCGGGTTTTAGACCTCTCAGAAACATCCGCGTCATACGTTCCTCATTCTCCACCAAATGAGGTGCAAACATGGATAACTCATGAACTTCGCCTCGCATCTGAGAGACACCGTCATGTTGTTTCGCTTCGATCTAATAAACTCTACCTCCTTCATATGACGAATACTTTCAGGAAAGTACTTGTCATTGAACAGTTTCTGAAATCTTTCCCAAGACATGTTGAGTGCGGCTGGCTGGGTACGATTCACAGATTTCCACCAGTAATCTGCCTCACCACGGTACATAAAGGTGGCGAATGGAACCTTTTGTTCCTCCGTGCATCCCAAGACATCGAATATCTTGGTAATTTGCTTGACCCATGTTTCTGCCTTAATCGGATTGGGCTTTTCCCAGAAATCAGGTGGTCCCAACTCCTTGAACTGCTTGGCTATGACAGACTGTGCGTTGCCATCATTTCCACCCGTATTTTGTACAAGAGTCTCCCTCGTCTGATTTTGCAAAAACAGCAAAAAGCTCCTAAACATTCCATCATTCATCGTTTGCTCAGTAGTGTTGTTTACAGGAGGAATATTGTCTTCCTGTTGCACGTTCTCCTGGTTTGTGACTAAAGGTTATTCCACAGTCTCATACACTCCATTATTAACGTTCTCAGCAGACATTCTTAAATACTGCCATAAAACAAGGGTTAATTAAACAAATTAACATATCATATAATATCCCTATATTATGACCAACCAACAAATAAGCTTAGATAGGACACACTAGCGAAGGATTTACTCATCTCTCCCTCCTAGTTCTATTCCCCGATCTCCGCCTTGAGAGACCATATCCTCAAACTTTGATACCAACTGTGACGCCCCCAAAATAGGTATACAACACCCATTCTGAGTCGCCAAATACATGGTACAGAAAGCAAACTAAAACTTCAATAATACATTTGTCATGCAAAATACGACAACACATACTGTGAGTTTAAATACAAATATTGTCTTCTAGACAATATCCGCACCAAAATAAGTCTTCATTACAATTATTCATACACTATTTTACAAAAATAATGAGGACTGCTAAAACATCTTTTTAGAACCATCACTGTAAGACCCCAACTTATTATAAATAAAATTGAATTTCATCTATTTATTATTTTGAAATAGTAAGGGTTAGACATCATTTCTTGACAGAAATTTGATTATAGACTGTAAAATCCCCGCTTGTGGATTTTTGGTCAATTTACATTTGGAATTTGGAAAAACTTTCTTCGCAAAGTTGTAGATAATGGAATTTCCTATGAAAAAGACATGAGGTTCGAATTTTTCTGATAAAAGGGTTATTTATTGTGAATTATTGAAGTTTCAGAGTTCCGAAATAATTAATTTTTGGAAGTTTAAAATATTTTAAGTAACAAAAATGTTTTTGGGATGTTAGCACATGTTTTGGCTGATGATTTTGGTCTAGTGTGGTGTGCGTAGGAATATAATTTGAAGATATTAATAATTTATTAAATTTTCTGCTTTGGTGTTCTAAGCATTTTTCTATAAATAGGGTGCTTAGGTTAGAATTGAAAATCACACCAGAAACTAAAAATTTCTCTTTCTTTCTCTCTCAATATATTGAGCGTATTCTTGTGAGTATTTTAATACTTTGAGTGTTGCTATACAGTTCAAGTTCAAGTCATAGCCTATATCCGGTGTTTCAACTAGAAGTACTATTCTTTCGAGGTAAGGGATATTTTTTTTTCAAATGATATTATTTCTTTTAATATCATTATGCCGAAGTATTGATCTAAAATTTTAATCAAATTTAGAACTTTTTGTGTTAGGGTTACTTATTCACGATACTCAAGACTATTCATTTAATCGGACTATTCACGAGAAAAATCAAAATTTTGTTTTTCGTCAAAATATCTATTATGGATACTAGCTTTGATTGTATCCATGTTTTGATCATTCATGAATTTTACTCCACTATGATTATTTATGAGGTATTTTGGACATGAAATAGTTAAATACTGAATCCTTAATATTTATTCTTTTGTTTCACTGGATTCGTTCCCTTTAAAATATTTTTCATCATCCTCAGTCCTAAATGATGATATTATTGAATATCTTTGGCCTGTAGTGCAAAGATAAATGATTTTATAATGAATATCTTTGGCCCATAGTGCAAAGATGAACAAGTGTTGAGATGAACATGACCGACTGATGAATATCTTTGGCCTGTAGTGCAAAGATGAATATTTGATTCAAGATGTATATTGATTGATGTTACAGGGATAAAATATTGATGAAGGACTTTTAAATTCATAGATAGTACTAGATTTCATTCTCTACGTAACTCTTCTATGGATTATTATTTCCGCTACGAATATTGATCTGAAACTTGTTGTCTATTGTATTTTATCAGATTTTTCCCTGTTGAAGACTAACGATAATTTTTTCTATATTATCTTAGTCATAATATTCTTTACTGGGCTAGTTGAGCTCACCCTTTTCCTTGTTGTTTCATTTTTCTTCTCATGAGGCGAGAATGTAGCGAGTACTAGTCGAGGTATGGAATGATGATTCTAGAAGTTGTTTAGTAGCCCTCACCATTTTTGTATAATAATGTATCAATAATTGTGATGAGGATTTATTTGGGTATAGATATTGTCTAGAAGATAATATTTGTATTTAAACTCACAGTTTTTATGATATATTAATAAAGTTGTAGTTTTTTCTGTACCATGTTATTGACAATCTAAAATGGGTGATGTATACTTATTTTGGTTTGGGGGCGTCACAATTGGTATCAAAGCTTAGGGATATGATCTCTGGCGGAGATCGGGGAATAGAACTAGGAGGGGAGAGACGAGTAAATCCTTCGCTAGTGTGTCCTACCTAAGCTTATTTGTTAGTTGGTCAATATATAGGGATATTATGTGATATGTTGATTTCCTTAATTAGCCCTTGTTTTATGGCAGTATTTGAGAATGTCGACTGAGAATGTTAACAATTGGAGTAAATGAGACCGTGGGAAACACTCAGACTCACCAATGAAGAGAACGTGCAAGAGTGGTCAAGAAATGTTTCTCCTGTGAACAACGTCACTGAGTAGATGATGAACGACGGGATGTTTAGAAGTTTTTTGCAGTTCATGAAAAATCAGACGAGGGAGACTCGTGCACAAAATACAGGTGGAAATGATAACAATGCATGATTTGTCACGGCCAAGCAGTTCAAAGAGTTGGGACCACCAGAATTCTGGGGAAAGCCGGATCCAATTAAGGCGGAGACGTAGGTCAAATAAATCACCAAGATATTCGATGTCTTGGGATGCACGGAGGAACAGAAGGTTCCATTCGCCACCTTTATGTTCCGTAATGAGGAAATTACTGGTGGGAATCTGTGAAGCGTACCCATCCAGCCGCACTCAGCATGTCTTAGGAGACGTTTCAGAAACCTTTTAATGACAAGTACTTTCCTGAAAGTATTCGTCATATTAAGGAAGTGGAGTTCATTAGACTGGAACAAAATAACATGACGGTGTCCCAGTACGAGGCAAAGTTTGCAGAGTTATCCAAGTTTGCACCTCATTTGGTGGAGAATGAGGAACGTATGACGTGGATGTTTCTGAGAGGTTTGAAACCCAAGATACGCCAAGATCTCATTTCTCATAAATTTTCTCTATTCGGATGTTGTCAATGCCAGGGGCTCAATTATTAGAGCGAGATAACGAGTACGTTCAACCGAGGGACCACAACCAGGATCATAAGGAGATAGTAGTCAATGTAACAACGATAACCAAATGAAGAAAGAAAAAAGACGGACAAAATGGCAACCACTCTGGTGGTAATCATGGCCATGAAAATAGAAAGAAGCGAGTCTGGGGAGATTTTAAAAGAGGAGATTCAACAATGACAATGCGAAGACGCCAAAGACCAAAGAACAACCGGTTCTAGGGGGGGAGGAGAACGACCACCGGTCAGATGCTACTAAATGCGGGAAAGAGGACATATCACCTCAAACCGCCCACAACAATTCAAGGTATGCTATAATTGTGGAAAGGAAGGACATATCGCTTCGAAATCAGACGATAGCAAAACCTAGTTCAATGGGGACGGTGACTCAAAAGGTCGTCCCGTAAAAGTCAAAGTCAACGGTTTTTACGAGAGAGCGTTTGTCAGGATCGGTCAAAATGCGAGGAACCCAAACGAGGTGATCACGGGTAAGCTAATCATAAATTCTTGTGAAGTTTATACCTTACTAGATACTGGGGTGTTACCCATTCATTTATTTCTCTCCGCTTGTGCTCAACGCTTAAACTTAACTCAGGAGAAATTAGACTTTGATTTATCTGTGGAAACTCCGTTAGGAGAAACTTTCATCACATCCACTGTTTATAAATCTTGTTTGATCCAAGTTGGCACCATCACATTACCTATTGACCTTATCTCTTTAAAGATACTTGCATTTGACGTGATTTTAGGGATTGATTGGTTAACTACTCATCATGCCAAAATTGATTGTTTTCGTAAGGTTGTTAGTTTTCATATTCCTAATCAACCTGTTGTTCGAATTCAATCAACTAAATCATTAAAATCAATCACTGTCATATCAAGTCATAAGGCTATTCGTTTATTGAAAAATGGATGTCAAGCTTTCTTAGCCCATGTTATGGATTTGAATAAAGACATGTCAAATTTGAATAATAATCCTGTTGTTATTGACTTTCCTGACGTATTTCCTGAAGAACTTCCCGGTCTACCCCCGGAACGTGAAGTTGAATTCTTTATTGATCTTGAACCGGGTACAAAGCCCATTTCTAAAACCCCATATCGAATGGCTCCTATTGAACTTCAGGAGTTAAAGGTCCAACTACGAGGAGTTATTGGACATCGGTTTCATCTGGCCCTAGTACATCTCCTTGGGGTGCTCTTGTTTTATTTGTAAAGAAGAAAGACGGGAGTATGCGACTTTATATTGACTATCGGGAATTGAACCATGTCACCATCAAGAATAGGTATCCTCTACCTCGTATTGATGACTTGTTTGACAAGTTACAAGGAGCACAATTCTTTTCAAAGATCGATCTTAGATTCGGATATCATCAACCAAGATTAGAATCGAGAATATTCCAAAAGGCGCCTTGTAACTCGATGCGGGCATTATGAATTCTTAGTCATGTCTTTTGGATTGACTAATGCTCCCCGCAGACTTTCATGGATATGATGAATCGAGTATTCAAGGATTATTTGGATCGATTCGTTGTTGTCTTTATTGATGACATCCTCATATATTCCAAAAGTCGTGAAGATCATGAACACCATTTGAAAAGTCGGTACTCCAAAGGCTTCGTGAAAACAAGCTTTATGCCAAGTTGAAGAAATGCAAGTTCTGGCTTGAGGAAGTAGCATTCCTTGGGCACATGGTGTCAAAACATGGAGTATCTGTTAACCCATCGAAGATAAAGTTGGGAGCAACCGAAGACGGTGACCGAAGTACGTAGCTTTTTGGGCTTAGCTGGTTATTATCGGAGATTCGTGGAAGGGTTTTCTCGAATCGCTACTCCATTAACTCATCTGGATCGGAAGGATACAAAATTCGTGTGGAGCGAGGAATGCGAGAAGAGTTTCCAAGAGCTCAATAGGAGACTCATTTCGGCACCTGTTCTAACAATACCATCTGGTATGGATGGATTTGTTATCTACAGCGATGCTTCAGGCAAAGGGTTAGGATGTGTTCTCATGCAACGTGGGAAAGTCATAGCCTATGCCTCGCGACAACTTAAAGAATATGAGAGGAATTATCCTACTCATAATCTAGAGTTGGTAGCAGTTATTTTCGAGCTAAAGATCTGGAGGCACTATCTATACAGGGAGAAAGTGGAGATATATTCAAACCATAAAAGCCTCAAATATTTCTTCACCCAAAAGGAACTCAACATGCGGCAACAATGTTGGCTCGAGCTGTTGAAAGACTATGACCACACCATTCAATACCATCCTGGAAAAGCGAACGTGGTAGCTGACGCATTGAGTAGAAGATCATACGCGGAAACGAGTGCAATGTTGTTAAAATAAAGGCCCATTTTGTGTGATTTATAAAAGATGAAGATAGAATTCAAGACTCTGGGGACCCATGCAATAATGTCAAGTATACGCATAGAACCAACTTTAATCGAAAAAGTTAAAGTTGCTCAATCCACAGATCCGGAGCTGATGCAGATGAAGAAGAAAGTGCAAGAAGGTGTTATTCCAGAAGCAATAATCGATGAAGAAGGAATACTTCGAGTTCACTCCAGACTTTGTGTTCCTAACGATTCTGATTTAAAGTACAAGATCATGATGGAGGCACACAATACACCATTTACGATCCATCTTGGAGGTACTAAAATGTATCGTGATCTTCGACATACATTTTTGTGGAACAATATAAAGAGAGAGATTGCAAAGTTTATCTCGATGTGTTTAACTTGTCATCGTGTAAAGGCGGAGCATCAAGTACCTAAGGGTCCGTTACAACCACTTGAGATTCCTAAATGGAAGTGGGGAACACATTACTATGGATTTCGTACGGGTCTTTCCACGGTTTCTCAAGGCATAAATGTTGTTTGGGTTATTGTTGATAGATTAACCAAGTCCGCTTCATTTCTTTAACGACACGGAGACTTATTCCCTTGAATGTCTTGCTCATATGTATGTAAATGAGATTATGAGGTTGCATGGCGTGCCAGTATCCATAGTTTCGGATCGTGACCCAAGGTTCACTTCAAGATTTTGGGTTAGCTTGCAAAAAGCTATGGGTACGGATTTACGATTCAGTTCGGCATACCATCCTCAAACGGACGGACAATCAGAGAGTTTTATTCAAACTCTTGAAGATCTATTAAGACTTTGTGTCCTAGACTTCAAGGGCAGTTGGGATAAGTATTTACCATTGGTGGAATTCTCCTCCTACAATGATTATCGTGAAAGTATAGGTGTGGCTCCATTTGAAGCATTATATGGACGAAAGTGTCGCTCTCCAATATGTTGGGATGAGGTGGGTGAAGCAACATTGTTGGGACCCGAGTTGGTACGTATGACTACAGAAAAGATCCAAATGATTCGACAACGTATACAAATGGCACAGGATCGACAAAAGAGTTATGCGGATCTTCATCGAAAGGACGTGGAATTTAGTATTGGGGATCATGTATTATTGCAAGTTGCTCCATGGAAGGGAGTTATAAGATTTGGGAAGAGAGGAAAGCTCAATCCACGATTTATTGGTCCATTTCAGATTCTTGACCAAGTAGGAAATGTAGCCTATAGACTCGCGTTTCCTCCAAGTATGTCTCGTGTTCATAATGTTTTTCATATATCTGTGCTTCGTAAATATGTGAAAGACCCGAACCACGTCATTGAGTTAGAACCGGACGAATAGCCGAAGATTTAACGTATGAGGAGGTACCTGTCAAGATCTTGGATAGGAAGGAGCATGTCCTACGCACAAATATCATACCACAAGTCAAAGTTTTGTGGAGGAACCATGCTATAGAGGAAATGACCTGGGAGTTAGAAATGGAAATGAAAGCGAGGTATCCTCACCTTTTCGAAACACCAGGTACGTATGTCAATTTCGAGGATGAAATTTCATAAGGAGGGGACGTTGTAAGACCCCAACTTATTATAAATAAAATTAAATTTCCTCCATTTATTATTTTGAAATAGTAAGGGTTGATTTGATTAATGTGGATAGTTATGGGTAAAATACGCAAATATTTTAAATAAGCAAGTGGTTATAAAATATTCGTTTGGTCGTGGAATATTCTTGTTGTCGGGGAATATTCATACGACGGCGCAGCCTTGTGTGGGCCCCATAACGAAAAGCGATTGGATGAAGAAAACGACAAAAATAAGTTGGTTATAAATAATCTGGCGTAGTTATTCACAAGTAATCATTGTTGGAATACCCCGGTGGTTAAAACACAAGAAGACACCTCAGATTACACCAATTATTGATTCTTACGTAAGAAGGCACTACTCAATAATTGTTACAGTAATTACTGTTCAGTATTTTATTTTATTGATTCAATAATTGTTGCGTTGATATTTTATATTATTGTTGTTTCAATAATTGTCACTACACAGTATTTTCTATTATCGGAGCAATAATTCATATTATCTGAATAATATTATTGGATAACATTATTGGCAATGTCTAGAAAGTTCTGTCTAAGGAGAGGTTAGGTCATCTAATTGCGCGCCAGTAAGGAGAGATCCTTATTGGAAAGCCCCCTCTATCCTGGGAACTGCCTGGTTGTCAGTATTGTGATTCTGTAATATTATTCGTGAATAATTAATTATTGATTTATATGATGAGGAAAATATTAATTTTATGTGAATATAGATGGAGAAAATTTTTAATGTGACAATTGTTGAAAATTAATATTTTATCTTTTTCTAATAAAATAATTCAATTAAATATATTATTTTAATAATATATTGATGGTGATATTTTTATAATGAATGTGGGATATATGAGTATATGAGGAGGAAGAGTATTTTTGTGGCATTAAATAATTAACACATGTTTTGTGTGTCAGAGAGACCCATTTCTTGACCGAAATTTGATTATAGCTGTAAAATCGTCTGCTTATAGATTTGGTCAATTTTGTTTAGAATTTGGAAAAACTTTCTTTCAAAGTTGTAGATAATGGAATTTCCTATGGAAAAGACATGAGGTTCGAATTTTTCTGATAAAAGGGCTATTTATTGTGAATTATTGAAGTTTCTGAGTTTCGAAATAATTAATTTTTGGAAGTTTAAAATATTTTAAGTAACAAAAATGTTTTTGGGATGTTGACACATGTTTTGGCTGATGATTTTGGTCTGGTGTGGTGTGCGTAGGAATATAATTTGAAGATATTAATAATTTATTAAATTTTCTGCTTTGGTGTTCTAAGCATTTTTCTATAAATAGGGTACTTAGGTTAGAATTAAAAATCACACAAGAAACTAAAGATTTCTCTCTCTTTCTCTCTCGATATATTAAGTGTATTCTTGTGAGTATTTTAATACTTTGAGTGTTGCTATACGGTGCAAGTTCAAGTCATAGCCTATATCCGATGTTTCAACTATAAGTACTATTCTTTCGAGGTAAGGGATATTTTTTTTCAAATGATATTATTTCTTTTAATATCATTATGCCGAAGTATTGATCTAAAATTTTAATCAAATTTGGAACTTTTTGTGTCGGGTTACTTATTCACGATATAAAAGACTTTATTCACGAATCTGACTATTCACGTAAAAATCAAAATTTTGTTTTTCATCCAAAATATCAATTATGCATACTAGCTTTGATTGTATCCATGTTTTGATCATTCTTGAATTTTACTCCACTATGATTATTTATGAGGTATTTTTGGACATGAAATAGTTGAAATACGAATCCTTAATATTTATTCTTTTGTTTCACTGGATTCGTTCCCTTTAAAATATTTTTCATCATCCTCAGTCCTAAATGATGATATTATTGAATATCTTTGGTTTGTAGTGCAAAGATAAATGATTTTATAATGAATATCTTTGGCCCGTAGTGCAAAGATGAACAGGTGTTGAGATGAACATGACCGACTGATGAATATCTTTGGCATGTAGTGCAAAGATGAATATTTGATTCAAGATGTATATTGATTGATGTTACAGGGATAAAATATTGATGAAGGACTTTTAAATTCATAGATAGTAGTAGATTTCATTCTCTACGTAACTCTTCTATGGATTATTATTTCCGCTACGAATATTGATCTGAAACTTGTTGTCTATTGTATTTTATCAGATTTTTCCCTGTTGAAGACTAATGATAATTTTTTCTATATTATCTTAGTCATAATATTCTTTACTGGGCTAGTTGAGCTCACCCTTTTCCTTGTTGTTCTATTTTTCTTCTAAGGAGGCGAGGATGTAGCGAGTACTAGTCGGGGTATGGAATGATGATTCTAGAAGTTGTTTAGTAGTCCTCACCATTTTTGTATAATAATGTATCAATAAATGTGATGAGGATTTATTTGGGTATAGATATTATCTAGAAGATAATATTTGTATTTAAACTCACAGTTTTTATGATGTATTAATAAAGTTGTAGTTGTTTCATGTTATTGACAACCTAAAATGGGTGATGTTTACCTATTTTGGGGGCGTCACAATCACTCCATACCCTGACTAGATCCTGCTATGTACTCACCTCCTAAGAAGAAAAATGGAACAAAAAGGAAAAGGGTGAGCTCAACTAGCCCAGTAAAGAATATTATGACTAAGATAATATACAACAAATTATCATTAGTCTTCAACAGGGAAAAATCTGATAAAATATAATAGACAACAAGTTTTAGATTAACAAATGCAGCGAAAACAACAATCCATTAGAAGAATCACGTAAAGAATGAATTCTACTATCTTCTACGATTTAAAAGTTCATCATCAACATTTTATTTCTGTAACATCAATCAATATACATCTTTAATCAATATTCATCTTTGCACTACAGGCCAAAGATATTCATTTTCAGATCACTAATGGTCATGTTCATCTCAACACTGCTCATCTCGCAGACCACGCCAAAGATATTCATCATTAATCATTCATCTTTGCACCACGTGCCAAAGATATTCAAGAATATCATCATTTAGGACCGAGGATGATGAAAAATATTTTAAAGAAAACGAATTCAAGGAGATGTAATGACAAATATTAGGAATTCAGATAACGCTTTATCCAAGATCAATAATATTTCATAATAACCAATGTGAAGCGTAATTCAAAATAAAGATCAAAACATGGATACAATCAAAGATAGTAACCATAATAGACATCTTGGACAAAAAGAAGAAAATTTCATTTTTCTATGAATAGTGTCAGATTCGTGAATAAAGGTCGATACGTGAATAGTAACCCTATACAAAAAGTTCCAAATTTGATTAAAAAGTTCAAACCAATATTTTTCTAAGATAATGATATGAAGAAAATAATATCATTTAAGAAGAAAATAACATCCCTTACCTCAAAATAATAGATTTCCGATCGGAATATCGGATATAAAGTCAAGAAAACTTGTAATTTAATAAGAACTCTCAAAGTATCAAAATACTCACAAAAATACGCTCGATAATCTAGAGAGAAAGAAAACTTGTTTCTGGTGTGATTTTCAATTCTAACCTAAGCGTCTATTTATAGGAAAGTGTTAGAACGCCAAAGGAGACTAAAATTATCCGACAATTATCCTATTATGGGGCCCACGAATGGCTGCGCCGTCATACGAATATTCCCCGACAACAAGAATATTCCACGACCAAACGAATATTTTCTGACAATAATGAATATTTTATAACCACTTGCTTATTTTGCAAAATTTGCACATTTCACCCATAATCAAAGTATTATATCAAATTAACACCTTATTAATTTAGAATAATGAATAGAGAAAATTCAATTTTATTTATAATAAGTTGGGGTCTTACAACATCCTTAGTGGATTTCTTACTCGAGGAGTAGAAGAATGGACTAGGAGCTTTAAGTGCTCTAAACCACTTAAAATTGTTGTGTCTATTGTATTCTTGCTATTACTGTCATAACTGCCTCACTCTTATTAATTCAAGATATATTAAGGGAGATTAAACAAATTCTTATTCCGCTAAGTTTTAATCATTATCAAAACTAACAAAGTAAAACGAAAAGATTTTTAAATATCTATTCAACCCCCCATTCTAAATAACTATTATGCCTCCGGGAACTAACAAAGGTTATATAAAATAAAATAGGGTAAATTTTACTTAAACACATGAGGTTTACACATTTTTTCACATGATCACCTAAATTTTAAAAGTCAACACTACTATTGAGGCTAAGTGAAATTGTTATATTTTTCATCCAAATTGATTGCGCGTGTGTCACTCTCTAAATGTGCGTGAAGACCTACTAAAATTGTAATTTTTTTAAATAAATGTCCGAAATACCCAAACTCATTGTCTCTACTAAGTCATCGCCACCACCTTTTACCAAAAAACCTCTATACCCACCAACATTTTTTAACTCAACAATGAATTCCATTTTACAATAAATTTGAAACTCAATTAATGAAAAATATACCAAATCTCATGACCCAATTAAATCTACAAAAAGATATTAAGAAATATTATAAAATCATAGATGAGATTTTAGAATTTTTTAAACTAAATAATTTCTTCTATTTTGCTATGTTTCTGTGTATGAAAATTACATACTACAAACTAAAAATCGAAGAAAACATGAGCTTTCTTAAATATTAGAAATTTTTACTTCAAAGATACCTTAAGAGTCAAAATATTAGAAATTTTTACTTCATATTTGTTCTACTACCCTCATTGACTAATAGGAAGTAGAGTTGCACAAATGGCTCATGACTTACTCATGGCTGGCCTGGTTTACTGGGCCGGCTACTGGTCAAAGCCTGCATTTAGTCAAGGCCGGACCGGCCAGCCCTACTGCAGTCGCTAATGACTTCATTTTTTGGCACATATCCGGCCTGGCCTGGCCTTCTAAAAAGCCCGAATTGGCCTGGCCTGAGGCCTGATCCGGCCTAAAGCCTGAACCGGCCTGAGGCCTGGCCTGAATCGTTTAGGGCCTGCTAAAAGTGGGCAAGAGTGCAACTGTGCAAGACTGATATTAAGGCGTAAATTGGCGAAAGGAAAATAAAGTTGAGGAGAGAGAAAGAGACTAGTAGTAGTACTAGTAGTATAATATAGGCGTAGCTGATGAGGCGGAAGCTGTCCGCCGACATACACAAGATATTTGCTCTGTTTTTGCCCAGGAGTTGATATTCATCTCACTCACATTATTATTTACTCCTATTACTTATCAAGTTTCAATTAGACCAACGCCTATTGGCCTAATCCACTAAGTTAAAGTTGTTGGCTTGAATATTTGAATTGTTTTTTAGGTGACTTAGTCACCTGACTCACCACTGCAAGCTCACTTTAATGCCTTAATTATTGGTTTGAATTCTAGCACTCCAATTCGTGATTATGAATTATTATAATTATAACTTGTAGAGTTGTTATAATTATTTTTGCATAGCCAATTATCTCCCACTCCAATCCGCTGTGAGGCTGTGATTATGAATTTGTTATAATTATTTTTTGCATGGCCTCTCATGATCACGACGATAGCATAGTCAAGACAGTATAACATATAGCCATATATTAGTATATTACGTAGAGAGAGAAACTTATTTGTTATAATTATTTTCATAGTCAAGAGGACAAGAGGTACAAACCTCGATCAAAAAGTTTACTTATCGAGTGAAATTGAAAAGTAATTACGTCAAAACTCAAAAGTAAAAAAAGAAGAGTTGTCTTATCAAGCGTAATACTAGTTGTCTTTGAAAGTTGCTTCATCGACAAAGTAGAAAAAACAAATTACTTTTTTATTTTTGCTTCTAAACAAACGGATAGTGCAATGTGCGAGATTTTTTAAACAAACGGTTATATTTTGTTTCTATAAATTCATTTCATTAATCGCACAAATATTCACATATCTATATCCCCGTAACTGCTTTTCTCTCCCAACTTTCGTTCTTGATTTTCACATCTCTATTTAGTATTATTATTACATTTTATTATTACAATACAATGGATCCTCCGACTCCAACACTCCACAAATGCCATGAATTTATTCAAAACGATCCAAATATCATTATGCTCGAAAGTGTCGTTGCGGGTTCGAGTACTTTATTTCCACGCCCTACCGGTGAACAAAGCAAACGTCGGTAAATGCTTATTCGGGGAACATTTCATCAAGTGTGGGTCATTCAAGGTGTTAAAAAGCTCAATGCAAAATATGTAACGCCTTATTTGGTACTAAAGGCAATAACACATTACAACGGCACTACCATTCGTGTTTGCAAAAGCATAAACTAACCGATGAAAGCTCTCAAGCACAAATTGATCGTTCCGGTCACAATTGGAGTTATGATCAAATACTACAGAAAGAGTGGCAAGCCAAACTAGTGATCGAGAAGGAGCTCCCATTCAATTTTTTTGACGATGTGCGATGTACCAATTACATTCAAGGCGCATTGCAACCGAAATATAAACAAGTAAGTAGAATGACTACTAAACGTGATTCAATTAAATTATATAATAAAGCTAAAAAGGAACTAATTGAATATTTTGAAATTTTTGACGGTAAAATTTGTTTAACTAGTGATGTTTGGTCTGCTGATCATCAACCCGGAGTTATCTATATTTGTATTACTGCTCATTGGATAGATTCTGAAATGCAAATGCAAAAAAGAATTATAGGATTTGAATTTTTTGAATTACCTCATAATGGTCAAACAATATATGCTCAAATTATGTATCATTATTTGTACTTTTAAAATTAAAGATAAAATCATGAGTATTAGTTTAGATAATGCAAGCAATAACACTAGTGTTATTAACATGTTAAAAATGATTTAATACCGTAGTAAATGGTGCATTTTTTTCATGTTCATGCGTATGTCATATATAATAAATTTAATTGTTCAACTGGATTCAATTACTTACAAGCTTCAATATATAAAATTAAGTGTTATGATTAATTATGCTTATGGTTCAAATAGAAGAATTCAAAATTTTAGAAATTTTTGTCATACAAGAGGAGAAAAATTTAAAAGAGTAAAATTTGATAATAACACTAGGTGGAATAGTACATATGATTTGTTTAAAGATGTCTATAAACGTAAAAATATACTTATGGAGTTTTATAATACACAAGCTGATCATGAATTAATAAATCAAGATTGGGATCTACTTGGTCAACTTTTAAATATTCTTAAAGTTTTTAAAAAAACACACAAAATATTAAGTGGTGTTTATTATCCTACAATTCATCATATTACGCTTTGCATGTTTAGAAATAACAAATATGTTTCAATATTTTAAGTATGATCCTTTTGGGCCAACCTTATTTTGTCAATGGAGGAAAAATTTAAAAATACTTTGAAGACATGCCAATGTTATTACTTGTCAGGTATTTGCATTAAACCCAATTATAAAATTACAAGGTGTAAAAAGTATTTTAGAAGATATTGTAGAAAATATGGGTAGTACTAATATTGATTATATTAAAAGAAGTTTTAATAATACATTTCTTGAATTTTATAAACAATATGAATCTATATATTCTACATCTATACATGCACCACCCCCCGCCCTTCATCTTCAAAATATGCATCATTATTAAAATCATTATCCAAGAAACCAAGAACTTCAACACACACAAGTAGTTTAAACGAACTTGGTTTATATTGTAATAATCGATTTTAGGAGTTTCACGACCGATCAAGAATTTGAAAATTTTAATATACTCGCTTTTCGGGGAAAAACATAAGTTTACAATTTCCTACTTTGGCTATGATGGTTCGTGATCTACTAACTATCCAAGCTAGTACCGTAGCTTTTAATCTTGTTTTTCTTTATCCCAGAGTATTAGATGAAAAAAGAAGGATTTAGTCCTAATCGTTGGAAATATGCATTTGTTATAGAGATTATCTTTCACAAGAAAGAAGAGTACAAAACGTAATAGACGAAAGCAAGATAGCTCGGAGGATCTCAAGTCGAAGCGAAGCGCCGAAAGTGCAAATATATAAAGGGTGAAGATATATTTTATGAAGATTCAAAGATGATATTTTTGAAGATTTGAAGACAAATATTTGTAATAGACTCATTCTTGATTATTGTTTAAGTTGTACTTTAAAGTTATAAACTTATACTTATTCATCAAATTATTAATTCAATAAACTAATTTTTTTTTTACTTATTTATTATTATAATTTGTAAGTTGTATTGTTGTAACTTATAAGTTGTAAAATATTACTTTTAATTAATACATCAATCAAGTTTGAAGTTTTAATTTTTCATTCTTAATTTTTTGTAAGTATACTTAATTAATTAATATACAAAAGAAATAAAACAAGTTTTTATTCTTTCTAGATTATTGGGCAAAATCTAATTTTTTAATTGTAATTGGGAGATGGGACTTGCCGACTTGGGACTTGGGAAGTTGGGAGACTCATTTACTTCATTTAGTTTATTACTTTATTAGTTATACTAACTTATACTGAGAGAGAGAAACAAAGTAGAACACTAGAACCTAGTAGGCTAGTAGGTAGTACTAGTAGCCTGTCAACTTTATACTGAGAGAGAGAAAAAGAGTAGAATATTTTAACACTAGAAGTCTAGAACACTATAATTGATTAGACCCTTAAAATTTTAAATGGATAATAAATTATGCAATGGATTATGGACCAATGGGTTGGAGACTTGGAGTTAGAGTTGCACAACAGTTGGACCAAATGGGCGATAAGGCCTAAGGGGCGGGTTGGAGTTTGGACCAAATGGGTGGATAAAACTTAATTGCTAAGGCAATAAGGTATAAGTGGCGCCAGGCCCAGTCGGCTAGTTCAGATTCAGGAGTGCAAAATCAAGTCTGAGGTCGATCTGGACACTGGCTCTGGGCCCGGGCGCCGCGCAGACTGGCCACGGCCGGGGCCTACTGTGCCTTAATGTGTCCGATTTTGTTAATGGTTTCGGCTGGCACGGCCCAGGCCTGAAGTCAGGCTGGCCTACCGACTCATCGGCCATCCGCCATGCCCCGACAGCCCAGATCAACCAAAGCCAAAGCTACCACTGTAACTCTAATAGGAAGTATGTTAGATGGGGTAGACATGGTAGGTCCTAGTTATTATGGACAAAACTAATCAGAAGAAGGAAAAAAGTGTTCAAATTCATTGTTTTTGTGCAATAATTCCCATATTCATGTAATTATCATATTATTTTTATTAAATTATTTTGTTAAATTAAACAAACCTCCATTTATTATTATCCTACATAGTCCTGCAATGTATTGTAACAAATTTATACCGAAATATAATTGTGAAACATATCAATAAGTAGGATTTGATAGAATTATAAAATGATTCAACTTATTACATGTCTTTGCAATATTAATATTTATTTAAGTAACTGACAATCAAAAAGTCAGACTTGACTCGCTCAGGATAAGTGTGTTAGAGAAGTCAAAAATCTCTTTTTGTTCGAGCGCTTCACATAATCGTATCTCGAGCAGTGTAATTATCAAGTGATCAGATATCTCGTTCGATATATATATATATATATATATATATATATATATATATATATATATATATCATTTTTCTTATCCTACACGACACAAATAACGAATTTTAAAATTCGCAACGATTGTAGCCGTAGCTGCTAATTTGTAGGTTGTGAATATCCAATCCAACCCATAGTAATTATGTTATCTTTTATGTTTTTAAGGAATATTATACATTAATTTTTGTGGATATTTCAAAGCCTCGATTTTATTTTTGAATTTGGGTGTTTTTGGTTAGTTTAAAATTCATTTGCATGTATCTAAAAAATTATGCTACGTTTGGATTGAAGTAATAAATGTGAGAATGGAATGACTAATTCTTATGGAATGAAAAGAATTGTGTTTGGCTGCGATTGGAATGGATTGAACTATTATTATTTTTTTGCTATTTTCTACTGAAATTTAACATTCTTGTTCAAAATTTCATGCCCAAAGTCTTATTAGTAGTTTTTTTTTATCATTGAGCCATGAGGGTCTTGGGAGTGAGAGAACATGGAATAACTCATTCCAACTAGAATGAAATGAATCATTCCAATCTTCATTCTATTCATTCAATCCAAACGCAACATTAAAACCTAGTGTAAGGGTGATTATGAATGTATTCAAAATATAATAAAAAATATGAGAGATTTTGCCAAAGAAAAACAAATTTTGAATTAATGCTTACTTTGGTATGTGTTTGAGAGTAGGGATAAGGTTTTTGGGGCAAAAAAAATACTTGCACACTTCAGTTAACGAAATTAAGATGGAAAACAAGTTTTTACTTGCCCTTAATAGTACAGGTATTTTAAGTGTCGACATTTGACACACAAATGGTTTATGTGGAAAACGTGTAACCTCATATAGTTAAATGAAATTTACCCAATAAACTAATTGAGAAACTTGTGGTTTGGCTTATTCCATAATAATAATGGAGTTTGCTTGAGAATATTGAGAAATTAATTAGATGACTTTGCTTTTACACTTTGTTTACTGAGTTTTTGACAAAAAATAAAAGAATAGAAAATTTAAATTAGAACAAAACAGAAAAAGAATAAAAATTTAAAATTTTCCTTTGTGTTGTTTTGGAGTTTTTAATAAAAAAGAATATAAAATTTAATTTTCTCAGAGCCAATGGTTGCTAGCCACCCCCTTAATGTGTCAGTGACTGTTAGCGAACAATCGGTTGCAATGCAAACACCTTACGTCTATTAAGAATCTAAAGGGGTGTTTGTTTAGAGCTGAATCTGAATGATTGAATCCACGATGTTTTTTTTTATTCGAATGGTGAATCGGTAAGATTGACGAAATGGAATATTTAGTAAGTCAAATTTTTTAAATTGAACGATCGAATGAAGTAAAAAAAATAAAAATTAAAAATTAAAAAAATATATTAACTATTATATTAAGTAATATTAAATAAATTTATAACAATTTTGATTTTTTTTTCAGAGAGGTAAAATAATAAAGTTTTGTCCATGTCAATTATCAAACAACTTTTTTCATTCAGATTCAGATTCATTCGGTTTTTATCAAACACTCCCTAACACTGCTTGGCATCACACACTGCTGCAAGAATTTGTGACTTAAGAGTACTGTCCCTGTGCCTTCCTCACAGCTATTGGCAAGTCACCGCTGTTCACAGAACATTAGATTAGGAGCACACTAAAGTATTGCATTGTTGATGAAGTTCCCCGTTGTGTATATATAATGAAAAAGATGTTTTGCTTTTATTCTGATACATTCTTATCATAGTCTCAATATCCCTTGTCAGCTAAAACAACACAAGATGATGAAAAGGTTGTATGTTGAAAATGGCTCTTATCAAAGCTTTCTAAGAATTTGTACTTTATTTGTGCAACTAATTTCTTTTCTGACATGTATCGTAAAATTTAATTGGCACTAGAATGGGGAGATCATCTTACTCTACCAGCAGTTGCTGATCGGGTAAGTCAAAGATTTACATGTTTAATTGCAATCTACTATTTAAGATAACTTATACTGCATATGAAGTATTCACAAGTAAATTGTAACAAAAAGCCGATATTCAAGAGAAAGTAAAACAGATAAGTAAAAACATGTAGCTCAATCGTTCGCGGTAGTTTGAGAATTCGTTCGCGAAGTCTCTTTATCTTTATGAGTTTATGTTTAGTAGATAAAAATAAATTGGGAACATGAATTGTAATTTAAAATTTATTATGTTGAAAACTAAGGATAATAGGTGAATTATAAAAATATTACTTATTCTAATTTTTTTTGTCCAAATCAAACCAATTATGGACGAAAAACTTTGGCATGAAAAGTGACCAAGTTTTTTATCTATTTATTTTCTTTTCCGTTTATTAAAAAACTCAAGAATTTGAAAGAAAACTTAAATTTTTCGTCAATTTCTTTTCTTTTCTGTCCATTTTAAAACTCAAAAACAGAGTTAGTTATATGGGATGATTTTTTATTATTTTTTTTGTAAATAACAATAATTGATATGTTTAGTAAATTAAAAAATGTATTTGCCCGGTTTATAGGTGATAAGTTATAAACTTAATACTTTAAAAATAATACTGTGTTAAAATAAATTGTGTTCAGATGAATTAGATTTTAGCATTGAAATTCAAGCAGACACATATCTTTACTGTTTTTTTTCTTCCAAATTTATGATGTAATTACACGGTAATAACTTATAACTTTTGACTTTTTGTTTCATATCATAATTATAAAATTATAAAATTATAAAATTAAGAAATTGATATGTCTACATAAAATATTTCCTACATTCCTCTACTATATTTATTTCGTTTTATTTATATTTTATTATAGATAATGCTGACGGTTAATATATTGTAGAATACACATTCTCTGTCCCCAAATTTCCTGTTACTCCACTTAAATTTTGATATATGTTTTTTTATTTAATTTTAGAATTAATTAGTGTTAAATAAAAGACTAAATGTCAAAATTTAAATAAAAAGACACAAAAAATTTGAGAAGATCTGCTATCATGTATTGTGATGTGCATATCACCAACGCCTAACCGAATAAATTCCACATTCAGTAATGCAGAGCTCGACTCTATGACTCAACCTTATCAACTCGGCCGAGTCACACCCGTACCTTTATCACCACATCAGTACGTTATAGCTTATTGCCAGATTTATTGACGGGACACCGTCATTCATAAGATAGTATACACACCAATTACAGTTCACATTTTACCACCACCACCTCACGACGCTGTGAGCTCCACCATCTCTTGTCGGTGATGGATTCCGAAGCCCCAAATCGGCCGGAATCTGTTGGCGCAAGCCCTAATGATGACGATGAAGGTTCGGATCAGAGCGTTGTATCTGCCGATGAAGATAGAGGCGTTGATGACGCAAGTCCCCTAAATGGTGAAGTTGACGGCGAGGAGAGGAAAGTTCTTCCGGAGGAGCTTTCGAAGAGTGTGATGAAGCTCACGTGTGAGACTTCGGCCGAAGGGGGGAATTGTGATGTTTATTTGGTCGGAACTGCTCATGTTTCTCTGGTAAATTATTCAATCGTTCACATTTTCTTGTTATGTATGCTTCCTTTAGAATAAAGGAAATGGAGTGAGTTTGAATAGTTACTTTAGTGATGTGATACACCTGGACGTTGAGAGTCATATTTTAAGTTTTTATTCAATAAGAAAAATCCGACAATTCAAAATTGATTTGATTTGTAATCACACTAATTAGTTGTACTACTAACTAAAAATTGTTCTGAAAACTTTCATGGATAAGAACGATTATCCTTATGACCAAACAAGGACCAGCTTACTTCTCGAGCGATCCCAACCAGCAACTTGTTGGGAGTGCATCCAGGCTTGCCCAACCTAGTAAAAGGGCTTGGAAGGGAAGCCTGACATAGATATTGATTTGAACAAAATAACTTAAACCTGTACCAGAAACCAAACGAGGTACTAAAATGCAACTATCGGACAAAAGACTTCCACTTCTCTTCTCCTTTCTTCCTAAAGATCTGCAGGGCGGCGGGGACTTTGACTGACTTATCAGGTGAAGAGAAGGGGTGGTAGGTTTAGTAGGGCTTGGGACTTCTTTTAGCAACCCGATACTTGCCTCCATCTGATTCGCCCTCAAAGAGAAAGGGAGAGCATGTCAATATACCAAAGTAGAAATATTCTTTATGTTTTGCTTGATAGGAAATGAAAGCCAATCACTTTCCGCTGTACTAGAATCCACAGAATAAGATCATGATTTGCTATCTTGCTTACATCTGCTAAGCAAGATGCCCCCTTCGGGAATGCAAGTGCTTCAGTTCGGGGCGCGGAGCGAAGAGAGACCAGAAGAATGTTTCATTTGGATAGATGAGCTTTTTCCATCCAAAAACTAGGGATGGCAATTTGAACCAAAATCGATAAGAAACCGGCCAGTTTTAACTCCAACCGTTGGCCTCGCCGGTTCGGTTTTGGTGCAAAAAAATTAAACCGGGACCGATATGATGCGATTTTGGTATTTGCCTCTAAACCACTGGTGCATTGCACTGCTTTTTGAATCGGTGAAACCGCTCTATACACATACTTGTTTATTTTAATTATCTCTCCATATTTCATAGTATCATTATTTTCATATAGTATTATATATAATCATAGTGTCACCTAGACATATATTTTAATTATTTTTTACTTTTGCATATCAAAAGTTAATTTATGAATATTTTTATATATAGTTGCTATGGTTAAAATTATAGCAATGTTATCGGAATTTTAATTGAGCATACATTATTATATTACTTGTTAATATTTATTGAGTTATTTTAATGAATGTTATTATAATGCGTGTTATAAAAATATTAAACTAATTAAATAAGTATTAAATCAAAAATATTAGTAATTTTGACCCGTGCAACCAGTCTTGAACACCAATCGTGTAACAAGTCTTGAACACCAAGACGATTTTCATAAGATAAAATGACATGAAGAGCATCGGAAACATATATTGTCATTATATATATTTACACATATGTTAATATATACTTTTTTCTGGGGTGATTTTACAGGAATCTTGTCATGAAGTTGAAGCTGTAATCAGTTTCTTAAAACCACAGGTTCTTCTCTTAGGAACTCCTAATTTTTATTGATGGATAGATTCTTAGGCAGGTTAGCAGGCTTCTTTATCTTGTCTTCAGTTACATGTTCTTCTTGGAATAGAATTCTGAACTTCATCGTGAATTTATGGACAACAGGTTGTCTTTTTGGAGTTATGCGCAAGTCGGATAGCTGTACTTACCCCTCAGAATCTAAAGGTTTGTGCTTGTATCTTAAAATGTACACTTTCTTCTTTTAATGTTAATCTTTTACTTGGACCATTATTTTCTGGGAAAGCATGTCTAAGACATCGGGATGGAAAATTTATTTAATCCTTAAAAAAGGAACTTTGGTGTCATAATTTCCCTCCGCACCCTCATTTAGTACTATTTTTCCTTTACTTCTCATCTCAGGAGGTTTCCATCTGAAGGCATAAGAATTGCTTGTTTATTTGATAAGTAGAGCTTTTGAAATACTTAATCTTAGTAGACAAGCGATAGCATTGCCAGAGTTCCAACTTGGGTGGCATGCATACTTCATTGATGTTTTAACGACAGTAAAAACTAAAGCACAAGTAACATTCATTTCTCTCCATCTTGTTTTGAAAAAATAGGAATGCCTTTTAAAAAATATATATGACCCATCTTGCAAGACTTTATGGCTCAAGTGATTAGCAGAGAGTTACTGGACTATCTTATTGACTTGTTACTTACTTGGACTATCTCCAAGTATTTTCACTTTCACATCTACTCATACATGGTCATTTTCTGGTAATGTAGAATTTTAATAGTTACTTATTGGACTATCTTAAGCATAGTAGCTAACAGTTACTTATTTAGTCTATTTCCAAGTCTTTTCAGTTTCCCATCTACTTATGTTTAGTTGTTCAGATACCTTCCATAGGAGAAATGATTGATCAGTGGAAAAAGAAGAAGAATAACGCATTTGGGATACTCTACAGCTGGTTTCTTGCTAAGGTGCATTAGGACATCTATAATTTTCTTGGATTTGTTTCATCAGTTTTCTAACTTCTCGTTAGCTATTTAATTAGAAGAAACTTATAATGAACTCATTCATATTTGTTATTTGTGCATCTTTCCTCACTCGTGTTTTTCATATTCTGTTAGGTTGCTAGTAAACTTGAGGTTTTTCCTGGTTCTGAGTTTCGTGTGGCATATGAAGAAGCAATGAAATATGGGGGCAAGGTGATACTTGGTGATCGCCCAGTAAATGTAAGAATTTTTCTTCTGGATCTTATTCTCTGTTGGAAGCAAGAAACATTGAATCATTTAAGGTTCTTTGATTGCCAAAATTATATCTTATGCTATAATAAATTTTATATGGATCTGTAGAAGTTGAGAGCCTAAATTACCTTTTCAATTACTAGCATGACACAGTGATTTCTTATTCTTAAGTCTAAACAGGGTTGCGGGTCAGGAGATTCATATTAGTTGGTAGTGATATTCAATTCAATGGGATGCATGTGAAAATTTAACCTTGCATTCAGTGATCGTTAGTGTAACACCCCCTTTCTCAAAGGGGAAGGGATGCATGCACAAAACATAATAGATACAATCCTGTAATAACCTCAAAATGTTTCCAAATAGACTGAATACCAACTGTCATAAATGCCAAGTTAAATAGAAAAAACTTCATATTAACATAATCTCTACTCCTAAGAAAGAATGTCAAAATAGGCCCAAAACATCTATCTACAAAATATTAGAAAACCCAAGTCTAAAAATAGTCTCAAAACTAATCGACTTATTTGGATCAAAGGTAACTTCCTACAACTCCTGATCACCTCTGATTACACAGCGTGAGCCAATCGCCTAATACGAATATACCACAATATATAATGTAACTTAAAGAGCCGAATGAATGAACAAATGCGAACTACGAACGAATTATGAATATATTAAAATTAGTGAGGCTATTAATCGAACAAGTATAATCAAAAGGATTTTAACAAGATGAAGGTTGAATCAAATGTTTATAAGGTGACAATTTAAAAGCTAACAAAATACATCGATACTATGATGTATGTGAATCAAACCGGATAGTACGCAGGACACATACGTCACTAGTCCGCCAAATAAATCAAATCAAATATTGGGTTGACTCACACGTATCCTGAACAAATATATCAAATGGCTAAAACTCGCACAAAGCATACAAAAGGATACACCGTTGACTAATTACACCGCCACGCCACAGAAAGTTTCATGTCCCGGTGTAAGAGGACATGCCTGTGGTACCCCCAGAGTGGTTAACTCAAGTATTCCCTAAGGTTCAAACTACAAAATGTAAGCTAAAGGGGTTCAAATCACCAGGCTTACATGACCATCTCCAAATGATATCGAATTATTTCAAATACGAATATACTTAACTTTCACAATATATCAACAATCAAAATAACTCCCGAATGTGAACGGAAATATACAAAAAAGGATACAAACGAAAAAGTCTTAAAAACACAGTTTTCCAAATGATGAAATATCACATAATTGATATAGGGAATAGAATCACAATCAAGAAACGAAGTACGAAATTCTTACCTGAATAAAATACCAAACAATTCACTGAAGCCAAAATATCACATCGTTAGACTTCCTCAATCCGATCTATATAACCACCAAATTAATACAAGGCCATAAATTAGATTACTTACTTTATATATTTATATTTTTATAAATTCAACAACTTTAATATTTGTACATATACAATCTGTAATAAAATAAATATATTTTAATATACAATATAACTAATGTTATATTAATAATAAAACACAATTTTATTAGTTTGATGAACCTCCTGTACATATTACAGACTTTATAATTCAAAAGTGCAATCTTCACTTTGTTTTATTACCCATCATTCATGCCATGAATTGTGTATTCTTTCAAATATATAATATAATATTGATTTAGTTAACTATCTTAACCATCCAGTAGCCTACAAAAGTTGGATTGTCTCATTGCAGCTTGAATGAATTCATGCTAACATATGCTGCACTGCGGCGCACATTCAAAGTTTATATTTTTTTTATAAACCGAACAACTCACGATAGCAATATATAATTACCACATTCATTATTATAAATCAAGATCACCCAACATAAGTTTAACTTACTGCTTGATATACTAAATTGTTACAACAATTATTAGAATCATAACAATAACAATAAATATTTTCTTATAGTTAAAATATATTTTATAATTATCTTTTGAAGATACGATTATGTTGAATATAGTCTCACAATCTTCTTCCCCAAATTTTCCTTTTTTATTTCATAGCCTTTTTCCGCCTCTTCTTCATATATCTTACTGCATCAAAATTCTCTCCTTTTGTTTAGTCAATTAATGCCTATACATGTATTAGGAAACCTTAACCTAATATATTAATGTTACACCTATTACAATTTAGTTTTTAAACCCAACACTTTAAATTGTGCTCAATTTTGACAAGCCCAAACTTAAATACTTAGAAATTAGTTTGACCCAATTCATTTGATTATTATTTTCACTTTATTTTTATTATCTTATTATTATTATTATTATCTTATTTTTATTTTTATTTTTCGGATATTACAATTAGTTTAGTTTCTATCTTATTTCCAGTTCTGTTTATTGCCACAACAAGCTTGTCATGTCCTGTTGAAACATGTGCTTTCTTTTATTCATTAGTGTATCTGATATGCCTGTGTTGGCCTTTTACTTAGGTGGTGTTTGATAAAACAGAGTAATTAAGAACTGAATGGTTAATACATCTTAATAAATCAGACCATCTGAATCTAATAAACTGTTTGATAACCGAAAGTGTAAAACATCTGAATGACACTATTTTACTATTTTAACCATATAAGTTATTTAAAAATTTTATTTGAATAATCTTAAAATTTGAAATTGAAGGAGTACATTATTTATTGAGGCTATTTTTGTCCATAAATTTTAAATAAACTATTAAGAGGCAGCTTTTACTAGTTAAAATTTGAGTTTCTGTCTTAAAGATTAATAGGCATTAAGAGGCAAAAAAAAATTACAAAACAAGATTTGCCTCTGACTGAATCAAAGGCTGGTGAATTAAGAGGCATTCAGACACAAATAAGGTTGTAAACGAGCCAACACAGTTCGGACTCGATTTGGGCTCGACTCGAAAAAATACGAGCGAGACTCGGATTCGTTAATAATATGATCCAAATCTGAGCATTAAAAATAGTTCGAATAAAAATATGAGTAAAATCTGAGCAAGGTTATACTCGACTCGTTTAAGATTCAAACTACTCGAATTTTTGATTGTGATTCGATACATACTCTGTTAATACATATTCGATTAGATGTTCGATACATTCTCTTATAATATATACAAATTTAAATCAATTTAGAATAATTAGTTATTATTTTATTTTGTTTTTAATTTTAATTGTGATTTTATATTTGTATAGTGTAATAATAAATATATTTTTTCATTTTTAAGTAAAATAAAAAATTGAATTTATAATTATATTTATTATAAAACTAGTTATTATGTAGTGACTCGAATTCGAGCTTAAATTTGAAGCTCGCGAGTAGTTTGAATAAATATTCGAGTCGAGTCGGATCGAATTCGAGTAATAAATATTCGAGTTGAGTCGAATCTGAGTAGGATTTTTCAAATATAATTCGAATTCGAGCCGAATTCGAGTACGAATTTATCATTTCGAGTCGAATTCGAGTAGCTCTCTGTTCGCTCCGGTTCGACTCGTTTACACCCTTAGACACAAACAAACACCACCATGGAGAAGGGTCACAGGTAGCTAATAATTAAGGTAGTTAAAGATATTTAATTTGCCAATACAGGGTAAAACTGGTAGAAAAAAGGACAATGTAACATATCGAAGTTGTTGGGCCATGACTTTGTTTTGTTGAGTTGCTTGTCTAAATTCTCATGATCTGTTTATAACATATTCACTTATATTCCCCCACCTTCATCATCTAATGTGCCTTTTCTGTTGAACTTTAAACTTATGCAACCACATGGTTATAAGTGAAAAATCATTATGCACCAACTTAGGTTTGATTGATTTTATTAAACAGATAACATTAGGGCGTACATGGGGAAAACTTCCGCTTTGGCATAAGACAAAATTATTATACTCCTTACTATTCCAAGCATTTCTTTTACCAAGTGCTGAAGATCTCAATCAAATGGTAAGCTTCACTACACATTATATTAAGGCAGGCTCGTTTATGTAGAAACACTGAGATTGGAATGGGGAAAGGGAAATTAAATTATAAGATTTTACTAAATCTTGGTGGTTGTAAGTGTTATTCTTCCACGGTTTTGCAGCTGAAGGAAATGGATGACGTGGACATGCTGACCCTTGTTGTACAAGAATTGAGCAAAGAGTTCCCCACTGTGATGGAAACCCTTGTTCATGAGCGAGATAAGTTAGTATCTAGAGATTTTATTCATATAGTATACTTCCTATTGAACTTGGTTATATGTTCCTTTTTTGGTTTTAAGTCTTGATGAGTAGTTGGAACTTATGTTGATCATTTTCCACACTGAGGTTGCTCTGCAGTTTGCTTCTGAATAGTCATTTTTAGTATTGTTTGCACGCTGCATAGCCTGGTATTATTTGGTAGCCAGTACTTCTACTTTCATCAGTAGTACTGTCAGGAAATTCATTCTTCACAACTGTTGTAAAGAGTTATAGATTTAAACGTGTCACTCCAATCTCCAGAGCAACTAAACAGTACCACTCATCCACTATTGTTTGCTCTCACAAGAGATTGTCTTAAGGTTTTTTGTAAGGCTTAGATGGATATCAACTAAGCTTGTCACTCAGTAATTTGATATCATATATATAAATCATATTTTGATAATCAATATTTAGAACGAGGGAGTACTAAAAGCATCTCATTTTATTTGGTTTTCTTCAAGTTTTACAGTCTTTAGAGATGAGGTGGTTTATATTTGTTTATAGTTTATAAACACATGAGGCGGAGGGCACACAATTGTGAAAAGAAAAAAATAACTACCTAGATGGAAGCTACATAGTAACCTGTTGAATACTGCATTGGGGTTATGTGAAAGCCATAAGTAAAGGAATGCTGGAGTTCTTGCAGAGAGGCTTTTATAACTCGGTCATACCAAAATTCCTGAATTATAATGCCACTATGTTAATGTAAAGAATATTATTGAAGTAATCCTCCCACTCCTCCCAACAAACACACACAAAGAAGAAAAAGTTTTGAAGGATTCATGTGCAAACTCAGTGACCTAGATGATATAGAAACAAATGCAATAATGCATTGAAGGTAAGTGAGGCAGATATTTTATGTTGTGCAGTCATACAAAAAAGGCCTGGATTGAAAGTGTTATAATGTAAATAATATTGTAATATTGTTAACGTAGATCTTCCCGCAAGCACACGGCGGGGTTCATAAATTGGTTACCCTTTTTTGAAGCTTCTTATGAATTCTGATCATCGGTAACTTATCCTCCTCCACTTGCTTCTTAGTCCTAGCAGATGCGTGCTATAATGATTTCCTTTTTGGAAAATGTATTGATTTTACCTCTAACTTGGTTGTATATTCAGGTACATGTCATCGAAGTTGCTAAAAGTTGCCAGTGAACATAGTTCAGTTGTTGCTGTTGTTGGGAAGGGGCACCTGCAAGGAATCCAAAAGCACTGGAAACAGCCTGTTGAGGTTAGTACAAGAATTCTGTATGTGAGAAATATTCCCGCCCCACAGTTGATAAGTGGGGTTTGGATTTCGTCCCTCCTCTTGATAATATTAAATTAATTGTACCCAAAAAAATAAAAATAAAAGAGGAGAGAAATATTCTGAAAAAGCACTCGGTCTCGGGGCACCTACAAGATTGTTTGAGTTATGGCGCACACGATTTTATAATCCATTTGGTATATATACCTAACAAATGGGTTACCAACTTTTTAAATGCATCTTTTTGGGATTCGTTTTCACGAGTTTAATTTTTTTCAGTGGTTTTATTCCTGTAATGCTCTACTACCTAGATCTCATCTGTCTGAGGGAAAGGAAAGAAAAGAGAATAAAAAGTACTCATTTCCGTTCCAAAATATATAGGATCACCTTTGACTTTTTGAAGTCAAATTTAAAACGGGTTAAATACATTTTTACTTTCTAAACTAATTGTCAATTTACAATTTGCATCACTGAACTCATTTTTCTTATAGTCAACTCATTGAACTTTTAATTTTTATTATAGAAAATCATAAAATCATCTAGACAGTTAACTTTCTAACGGCGAGATCATGTGGCCTGTGTATTTTTTGATGACGTGGATGAGAGAGAAAATGGGGTTGAATAAACTAATTAGTTTAAATTAAATTAAACAAAACCTTTTTGATTTTAATATGTTTTCTAGATAAAGTAAAAAGGGTTTTAAACAAAATCAGTCTTTAATTCTTTTTCACCACCACTGCACCACCACACCTCCACCCAACCACTGTTTACTACCGTTCACGACCATTCACCAACAGACTATACGGAAATAGCGAGGATGAAGGGAGAGCATGAATAAGTGATGAAAATCAAACATAGAACAAAATAATAAAAGCTTATTGGAGATGAAGAACATCAATTTGCTGGAGACATTTTGAAATTTGAGTGACAAACTTATCTTGAAAGTACCTTATAAAAAGTTGGATTAATAATCTAAGCTTGGTATTGGTAATTGGGAATATGGGAACACACATTTCTCTTTCAAAACAATCTACAGAAGAGTCAATTGTAGGATTTTCAATTTGGTTCAATAATAAGCAAATCGTTGAAACCTATTCTTCTCAACTACAGTTTCTCTCTTAAATCAACTACAGTTTCTTCACCCAAATCATATTTCTCTGTAAAGATTTCTCTCTCAAAAATGTAGGTGGGCCTTCATATTTTTATTCAGTCATCCTTCTCTCTCTAAAACTTTCTCAAAAAACATATCTTACCGCCGTTGCTGTCCTCTGCTTCTTCTCCATTACCACCATTAAAATTGAGAGCAACATTGACGAGATTTGAATTTTTGATACTTGGTGCATTTAAGATTTGAAAATCATATTAATAGGAATTGGGATTAGTAATGAAAGTTGGTGTTTGTAGTGGTGGTATTGAAGATGGTGGCGGTGATGGTTGGGTTTGGTGGGGTGGGGGATGCAGGGAGGTGAAGGGAGATGGGGAATGGATGTGAAGGAGACCACCGTTGGTATTTTTTTCTTCTTTTGTTTTGAATAAAATATGATGATTAAATAAAATATGTTTGTTACATAAGTAAAGATGTTATTTGTTATTGAATTACATATTTATTCTTTAAATAAAGGTACATGGTAAATAAAGTTAAAATTTATTATTATATAGAAATTAATGTGTAAATAAAATAAGTACTAATTTTATTTGTTTACATATATTTTTTTTTCTCTAATAGCATATTTGCTCTTTATTGATTTAAATGATATATATTTTATTTTTTGATGTTATTTGTTTTATTTGAATTGCCTTTCATGTTTTCCTAAAATTTGTAGAATATTTTTAATAACTTTTCATTTTTTCACTTCATTTTTGTTTTAGTATGGCCACATCAGCTTTCTCACTCTCACTTGAAATCACATGCGGCAAAAACTGTTTAAAGTCAAACTGATTTGATGAATTTTGTGACATTTTTAAAGAAAATGCGAGTTCAATGAGGTATGATGTCATCATATATAACACTAACAAAATAGAAGAGAGAGAAACGTGTTGGTCTCATGGCGATATAAAAGATAAAACTTAAATATAATGAGATTTGGCACATTGCTATCCAATAGAGTGGCTGGTACATTGATTTTGAGTTGACAGTGGATTTCATTTTGGGATTTTCTACCAAGGAAACCGGGATGAACTTCATCCCAATTTTTGAGGGACCTAATGTATTGTAATTTTAACAGTAATCTGTTGAGGAGATGACTCATGTCTTCTCTAAAAAAAATTCATTTTCATTTCTTTTACTTTCTTTCTATTGCTCTTCTCAAGTTCCGAATAATGGCTAAAAGTCTGACATGTATATAATTAATATTTGATGTCTAGCAATTCTTGTTCATAAAAATTGCGTTTCTGAATAACTATGTTACTCTCATTGTTGCAGTTGAACGATCTTATGGCTATGCCTTCAACAAAACAAGCCCTTTCTGCAGTGAAGATCCTCAAAACTATTGGAGTTACAGTTGCTGGAGTGGCCATTATATCTGGCATCTATTTTTCGAGCAGAAAATAGAGCACCAGCACCAGCACCAGTACCTTGTTCAAAAAGTTGATAAATTTGAAAATTCTTTTCGAATAAATTGCTAATGGTTAGTATACATACAAAATGTGATGATTAACACGTGAGAACTATTGTAATTAGAAGCTGAAAGACGGTTTTAAATTTATTTCATTCAGTTCTGTTGATCAGCACAATGAAATTTCTGTTTTTGGTCCATTTTGATGTGGTTTTTGTAGTCCTCAGGTAAAAAGCCGAACATGAAACACTACCTAGTACTGTACACAAACTGGCGAGGAACTTCTCCAAGGAAAATACATGGTGGAGAAATAATATAGGGCATAAGTCGAAGTTCATATAACAAAACTATTACAAAGAGCCCGTTACCCGTGCAGGCACAGGCTACTAGTAAATAATACAATCTAAAATTATGGTGTTGTTATTTGATATATTATAATTTGAATTTGAATATAAATAGTATAATATGAATGGTATTAAAGAGTCGTATGTATATTAAAATTATTGTATATATTTTTAATATATACATGTATACTCTCATAATAATATAAAAATGTACAAAAGTTTGATATAATTATGAACATGTCATACATTATATTAGTAGAGGTGATAAACTTGATTATATTAGTAGAGGTGATAAACTTGAGTTACTGTCCAGATTAACTCATTGACCAATTAAATGACTCAATTAATTTAGATAAAAATTTTATTTGCCTTGTAATACATGCATGTGTAAACAAAATATTTTATAAATACTATATTTTATCTAGAAGTGAGAGAAAAGTCCAAGTTTGGATTGATTATCATACTTCAAGATGTCATTGATTTTCGACTTGGGATTTGTTCTTCTCAAGTGTTCATTATAAATAAATAATTTAATTTTTACTTAGTCTCATTACCCATTTAAACATTAAGAAAGAAACCCATCTGCTCAAGCTTTCTCTAGACATTTTTTATACTCACTTTGTTTAAAATTAGAGATATATATATATATAATTTGTTCAAAATTAAACAGTGATAAATTTTTATTTTTATTCTATAAAATGACAAAGTTTTGAACTACTATTTATTTATATTGTAAGTAGATCAAAGTTTAAGGTATTTCAATTGTTTATTGAGTATAATTATGTCATAATTATTATATTTTCAATAAATGTTAAAGATATGCTACATCTGTTCCAAAATATAATATTATTATTGATTTTTGAAGTTAACTTAAGACATTTTAAACTTAGAATATATTCCTTCAATTTTATTTAACACAATGAAGAATATTATAGACTATTTATAATGTTTACTTATTGTAAAATTTATTATTTCATATATAATTTTTATAATTTGAAACGGTAAGAGTACATTTTAAATACAAATTTACGAAAAGAGTAAATTTAGAACATAGATTTGGAGAATGGGTTACCTTATCATATATATCCACTCTGTTAACATCCGTTATCATACTATTTCAGAATTATATTTATAATTTGTTATTATTATTTATTATTATTTTTAATATTAGACTATCATTATTAAAAGTATATATTTATATATAATAAATTTTGGAAAGAATGGAATAGTAAATTAGAATATATTTATGTGCACACCTAAAGATAAAATATTAGCAGTGGTGGAACCAAAACGTGTTTATATGGGGGGTCAAAATACATCAGTAAAAAAATTTTATTTATTGTGCTTGAAGAGCTTTTTTTCTGTTATCTAATTGAGAGGAGGTAATTTGATCTCATGTGAATCTGCATAGTTTGAAAACGTATGTAGCGATTTTAAGTAAGTTGAAAAACTGAATTTACGATTTGGTTTTGATTACTGAGCAAAACCGCATGTATAAAACCGAAATTACACCAAATAAAACCCATAAAAATGAAATATTGTTATCACTTAGAATTTAGTGATTGTGTGTATGTTCACTAATTACTTAAACTCTCTCTTCTAATTTTATTGTTTCATATATATAACATGTGCTTAATTATTTCTATGTAGGCTGGCTATATATATAATTAATTAATTATTCTTATGTGCTTAATTATTACCTCCGTAAAGAAATTTTCCCACAAAAAGCCTATTAAAAAGGACAAAAATTGCCAAATTAGAACCAAAATAAGAGACAAAATACCCAAGTTAAGAATCGGGTTCATTCATGGGCTACTCTACTTTTCGTTCCCATCCCCTTCTCACCATATCCAGCACTGAACAACCACCTGCTAATTCCTTATCAATTAGAATTTAGTGATTGTTGTGTGTTATCAAAGCGAAATTTAATATTGTGTGATGCTAAATTGTTAATTTAAATAGCATAAAATTTTGTTGTTTCATTTGGTTTTGGAACCAAAACTGCATCAAATAAAATAACACCGCATGGTTTAAAACCAAACCACACCGCACCAATCATTTGCGGTTTCATATACGGGTTTGAATTTATTAAACTGCATTTAAACAGTTTTGTGTGCGGTTTGAACCTTAAACCGGACCATGCTCATCCATAGAAATGAGTAAACAAATCAAAATACACCACCATTGTAAGTAAAAATGCAAAGGTGAGGTTTGCATGTGTCTACCAACCAACTATTTGTTGATTTGGATTTTCATGTTTTTTTCCAAGCCTCTTGGGACTTTAGACCTCTTTCCATTTAAATAGTAGTATAATGTTAAGATATTTCATAATAAAAAAAATGTCCCTAGTCTAAAGCATGAGCTAATAAATGACAATTAGTTATGGGCTATATATATAGGGCTGGGCTGACTCTCCTAATGTTGCCGAAAGAAAAACCCATAGATGCAACAAATAATAAGTAGGGGCGGGCATAGTTAAGAAGGGACCAAAGACATATTCTTGTTAATGCATGCACAGCAACTCTATTGCAGGTCAGGTGCCCCCACAGCCCCTAGTTCCGCCTCTGAATACTAGTAAAAATATTTCTCTATTCATTCTCTACAATTCTTTCTTAAAGGTAAAATACCAATTAAATATAATAAATGAAGTTTTAGAGTTGTGCACAAGAATTAAGAAAATGATTGTATAACATTAAATATAGTATCATTCTCTCTCTCACATCGTAACATTGAAAATTTTAAAAAATTGTGACTAATTCTCCGAATTATATAAAACGTCAAATAATTTAAAAAATAAAATCATTTAAAATATTATATATTATGAGACGGATGATATGAAAATGAGGAAGCACAACCGAACAGTAGGTTTACCGCCTTTACACTAATTTCTTATGAATATAAGTTGACCTAGTACGCCTAACTTACCCATTAAACCATTATATATGTAAACTACATAATTGCGACCCGGTAGGTACTTGAAACCTAGCTAATTATGAAAATTTCCAAAGGTTGAAATTTCATGTAGACTAATTATGGAAAATGTCAGACTTTTCAACTTTCTCTCACAATAAACCACTTCTACTTAATTAGTAGTACTTGGTACTTAATTTACTTGCTTCTATTCTATATAAAGATGGCCGATTCTATCCCAAAATTAAGAACAAGTACCGTCTCTTGCATTAATTTCCATCCAAAATGTCTTCTTTGTTTGTGCTATCTTTTGCTCTATTCCTCCATATTGTGATCGCAGTTGATCCTCTCTACCACTACAAGAAAAAGGTCTATCTGCGACCAACAATATCAGCGATCGCCTTTATCCGGGTTGTCGATAATAAGAATAACGACCGCTATCTCATGATCATTGTGGATTCTAGTCGCTATCTAATTTCAGCGACCGTATGCGGTCGCTGATCGATCGCTGGTATAAATTTCCCCCAAAAAAATTGGTGTGAAACCCTGACGCATTTTCTTTTGCGACTAATCTCTATCAGCGACCGCCTGGCGGTCGCTAACACGTCCACGTCATTAAAAATCGCCGACTGCAAAGGTTGCCGATCATGGTCACGATTCTCTTAAACATTTAGAGACTCGGGGAGTTCGATTCATTTCGATTCAAAGAAAAGAAATAGAAAAGAGGGCGACAGAGAAGAGGGAGAAGGGGGAGAAGAGAAGAGGGAGGCCAGTTGGTTCTGTCTGTGTTCATTCTTCTTCAAATTAGAGACTAATTTTAGAGGTAAGAGCTACTTTTTAAGTTCTTCTTCTTTAATTTTTTTGGTTGTTTGTTATGTTTGTTCGTTCTTCTCCAAATCAATATGTTTGCTACGAATTTGTGTTTTAAGAGTTAATTTATTGCAAAGAGTTGAATGAATGAATATGGCTAGCATGCTTAAATCAGTATGTTATTGTTTGCTACGAATTTGTTCGATTTATTGAAGAAAATTTACAAACTGGGTCTGATAATAATGGAGGCAAATTTTATTTTTTTTGGGTGTGTGATAATTGTTGGAAGAAATTGCTTGAGTTTAGTTTGTTGCTTGAGTTTAGTCTGTTGAAATTTTTGGAAGAAGAGGGGGCTGTTAATTTTCCTCCATTTCTCTTACTTTTTTGGCTGTCAAGTATACTTGGATTTTGGGCAGGTTGGGAAGAATGCATTCTTGTAACAAATTGGACCTTGCACAGAAATCAAATGAACATAAAACTAATGCCCATATTTATCGTTCTAAAAAAAAGAAAAAAAGAGCCCATATTTATACACACAAAATTGTCTGAAAGTTGTTGGAAACTAGGACACTTATATTTGTAAGCTAGATTTCATTTTCTTTTTTCATGTTTTATTACAACTTCTTCAGAGGTCTTATCTCTAAGCACAATAAGGATTACTAACTTTAGACTTCTTGAAGTTCAATCCAACACAAGATGATGATAGGACCTATATCTACGATCGAACATGACCTTAATAATAGCGCACTCACCACGAGCACTAGTTTCAAAGGCTTCTTCGACCTCCTTCCGGGAGAATCCAAATCTACGGGTTATTAGAGGCTTCACGTCAATCTTACCACTTGGAGAAACTCGAGGCACGAGAGGTCATGTGTTCTTGTAGTGGAAGATACCTACCACATCGACCTCCCTGAATTTATTCAGGCAATGTATAATCACTATCAAGAATACTTCAAAAACTAAAAAGAAAGAAGGAACTAGTAATTGATTAACATCGATTAACACATCAAACATCGATTTTAAGTAACTAAAAACTCATAATTGCTATAACATGAGTTCAAATACATAAAACTTAAATAGGTACTTTAAGTTTGCCATTACAAATGGGGGAAATATATATTTTGTGATTTTACTAGTAATTGATTAACATCGATTAACACATCAAACATCGATTATAAGTAACTAAAAACTCATAATTGCTATAACATGAGTTCAAATACATAAAACTTAAATAGGTACTTTAAGTTTGCCATTACAAATGGGGGAAATATATATTTTGTGATTTTGGCTTCATTCTAGATTTATATGGTTGTCTGATTCTGGGGAAATATATATTTTGGTATTTTGTATATTTTTCTTGGTTTATGTCTTGGGTGCTTAGAAATGACCATATATGCATGCCGTCGTGCATGTGGTTAGTCCATATTGTAGGGGAGACTATGGCGAAATTTTTTTATTTGTCGGGTAGTTGCGAACATTTATAATATTAACGAGCTCTTTATGTTGTGGGAGATTAATGAGCTCTTTAAAGTACTTGTATGCTCAACTCATATGCTTACAAGTATGCTCAAATGTTAATCATATGCATGCTTACAAGTATGCTCAAGTCATATGCTTACAAGTATGCTCAAGTTATATGGTTACAAGTATGCTCAAGTCATATGATTAATAAGCTCATGTTGTCTGTAGTAGGTACCGTGGTATCATGGACCTCTATTCAGATCGTAGTTGGATGAGACGACGAAAGTCAAGTGCCCAGATAAAAGTGCTACAATGTAATTTAGAAATTTGGTTGCCAAGTATTTCTAGATTATGCGTATAGTCACCAGGAATGTCTTAATGGTCAGAACAAGATAAGATGTCCTTATTTGAAGTGTAAGAATGTAAATTATATGGACAGAGATATAGTAAACTATCATTTACTTGTTTCGGGTTCATGAACAATTACGTAATAATGTTCAGGGAGCATGGACGTAGAGAAGAGATAGTGGCAACGCGACAAGTACACAATCCGAAGCTTAACCCATCGTATGAATGACATGGTTCATGATATTGCAGGTAGGATTTTGATTGGGAACAAGGCGTAGAGCAACTTATGAATTCGATGCCAAAGCATTCTTTAAGTTGTTAGACGAGGGTAGGTAACCGAACCGTTGTGGCATGGTTGTAACGAAGAATACTACATTGTTTGCAAAGTGGCGACATTACTTAACATCAAGGCCGATCACAACATGAGCCATGAGTGTTTTGAGTCACTTTTGAGGGCCATTAAGAGTATGTTGCATCTGGTGAAAAAATTTCCGATAACTACTACTATTGTAAAAAATGGTGAAGAAGTTGGGTCTTGGATATCAAAAAAATCGATGCATGTCCGAACGATTGCATGTTGTTTTATAAGGAAAATGAATGAAGACAAAGTGCACGCTTTTGCGGTCATGATCGATTTAAGCCTAATAAAGGGGTGTGACTACAAAAAGAGCGAATATACCTTTTAAGATTTTAAGGTATTTTCCAATTACATCTTGCTCAAAAGATTGTACATGTCTTCAAGAACAAATTGAACATACGACTTGATACGCGAAATCTCCAACCAAAGATGGAGAATCGAACCATCCATGAGATGGTAAGGTGCTTGGAAATATTTCAACTTAGCACATCCGGGTTTGCATTGGAACCTAAAAATGTGAGGCTTGGATTGTCCATCGATGGTTTCAACTCGTTCGGCCACTCACCGCATTACTCTTTGCGGGTTCGTGATTGTTACATCCGCATAACTTGCCTCCTTGGATGTGTATGAAACAAATTGTACTTGTTTTCTTTCACTCGTGATTCTGGTCCCAAGAGTCCTGGAAAGAACCTAGATGTTTACTTGAGACCTCTTATATAGACGAGTTGAAGGTATTATGGGAGGATAGAGTATGGACTTGGGATGTTTCCACGAAAACAAATTTCAACCTTAGTAAGCGGCCGGTTATGTGGACCATAAGTGACTTTTTCCGCTTATGGTATGTTATCGGATGGAGTACACACTTTAAAGTCTGGCTTGTCCATATTGTATGGGTCATACAAAGTCTTTCAATCTATCAAATGGTCGAAAGCCATGTTGGTTTGATTGTCATCGTCGTTTCTTGCCAAGAGATCACCCGCTTCAAGAAACAGAGAGAACACTTCAGAAAGGAAAGTAGATCATGATATGCCAAAGACAACAGTATCGGGGGGATGAGATGCGTAGATCGTGTGATGAGATTGCCGGTCATCCCATTCGGTAAGATTTACTCTGACATCATCGATGGGTTTGGCATATCTCATAATTGGGTTCGGAGAAGCATCTTTTGGGAACTGTCTTATTGGTCTACAAATTTGATTCGTCATAATCTAGACGTGATGCATATTGAGAAGAATGTGTTTGACAATGTGTTTAACACCGTGATGGGTGTTACGGGCAAGACGAAAGATAATGATAAGGCACGGTTGGACATGAAAGATATTTGTAAGCGTCCTGGATTAGAAATTTATGAAACTACTAATGGTAAGATGGTCAAACCGCATGCAAGGAACACATTGTCCAAAAAGCAGGTTGAAGATGTGTGCACATGGATAAAGTCTCTGAAACTACCAAATGGATATGCGTCAAACATTGCAAGGTGTGTTACAGATGGGAAATTTCAAGGGATAAAAAGTCATGACTGTCATGTGTTCATGGAGAGACTCATGCCTATAACATTTCGGGACTTGCTTGATAAACCAATATGGGATGCTTTGACTGATCTTAGTCGTTTCTTCAGAGACATATGTTCAAAAACGTTAAATGAAAAGGACATGTATATACTTGAGAAGAACATCATTGAGATCACGTGTAAGCTTGAAAAAATATTTCCTACTGGTTTTTTCGACTCTATAGAGCATTTACAAATCCATCTACCCTATGAAGCTCGTGTTGGTGGCCCAGTTCAATATAGATGGATGTACCCTTTCGAGAGGGTCATGGGAAACCTTAAGAGGAAGGTGAAGAATAGAGCTTATGTCGAGGGGCCGATATGTGAGGCATACAGTTTCGATGAGATATCTATGAAAGTAGTATGCACACAAGCCAATCATGTTTGATGATAAAGCATATACTTTGTAACAATCTTATTCATTTATTAATAAAAAGTATTAATTTATAAAAGGCTTTTAATTATCTACATGATGATGTTTTATAATATGTGATAAACCCATAGTTTTAAACAATGCTTTTAGAATAATGATGATGATCATTCTAATGAGATCTAAATTCTTAGAAAGCTTAAAACTAAAATAGTTCCCAATCATTGGATTACTAAATTGGGGATTAGTGAATCCGGATAGATTGGTACATACGTTGTTTGCTCATTGGATGAGGATGATTGATCTCATGATCATTTGTGTGGAGACACTAAAGCAAGTATGTAGGTGCTTATTAGAGAATAAGTTCACTTTGAGCATTGGCTCGCTAAGGAATACCTAATGGAGTTTTTTACTCACTGTCGATAGGAATTCTGTAGTGATAGTAATACAAGTGATCCTTGGACTTGAGATCATCATAATATCTTGTGTATGATGAGTTATACTTTGACTTATTCCTTAAGACCCTTAGGGTATATCAAAGGGTATGCTTGGGTATAATAAGTTATGTATACATGGAGATAATGTATGATCAATAAAGAATCTACCACTTATTAAAAGAAGAGAAATGTCCTATGTGATTCGATAAATGACAACCCAGTAGTCCTTGGGTTAAGAGTAATGAAATTAGAAAGGAGTTTCTAATTTGCATTATTTGGAGTTGTGCATTTAAGAGTCGAGAGATATATATAATTAAATAAAATAAGACTTGTGAAGAATTTCATGTCTTATATTTAATTGGGACATTGTATGGTGGAAGGATTGAATTATACGATAACTATTTACTCAAAGGTTCTTTAATGATTAATGTTGAAATCTATATTATCCGGAAAGTCGTTGATCATTGGGAGGCTTATCCCTATTGTAGAATAAATATTATTTATTTAAATAAATTAATTGTTTAATTTATTTATTTAAATAAGATTAGAATTATTCTAATTGATTTATTCATAACTTAGGTTTAATATGGAGAACCTAAAGGATCACACCATTATAAAAAGAAGAATAATTATTTAAGAAGTTAATGGCATAATCGTAATAATATGTTAAGTATATTTAATTTAATCTATGGTGATAGAATAAATTAAATAGCTTAATATTTATTATTTAATATTTTAGAAATATTAAATATAAATTAATAAAAGGAGTCTTATTAATATTATTACAATTATTATTATTTTAATTTCTAAAAGATTTTAGGAATTAATTTAATATAAGTACTCTCATTTATTCCTAATTGGATTAGGAAGAAAAATTAGTTAAAGGAGTTTAATTAATTATCCCTAATAAGATTAGGGAGCTTAATTAATTAAAAGAATTTAATTAATTAAATAAATCCCAATTCCTTAATTGTTAAGGTGGGTTGCCACATCTATAAATAAGAGGAGTCTTATTATGGGTGAGGTGGTTGTTGACTTTTACAACATACGTAATAATTCCAATAGTTGGAAGTACGCCCTTTTCTATAGAGATAGAAAACTAGGGTTTAGCCATAACACCTATCTTCTTGAATTCTTATTATTCCTTGGTGGATCACCTCTAGAGGCCAAACACTTGGGTGGCTAACGTTGATCAAAGGAAGGAACCAAACCCGGTGGATTCAAGTTGAACGCGAAAAGGATTGGAGGTGAACTTGTACCTGAGGAAGCTCGGATCTTCAAGGGTATGATTTTATTCTTTATCTTTTCGTTTAATTAATAATTGTGCATAAAGGATGATCCGGGTATATGGTTTGTAAAATTTAAATTTTAAACTCTGATTTTTCCACGTTTCCGCTTTATTTTGCAATTTGATTGCGTTCATGAATATTACAAACCTAACAGTGGCATCAAAGCCAAACCTTTATGCAAATTATTAATTATTTTAATTTGATATGTATATTGATATGTGTTTAGAACAATTTAATTGGGCATAATTTTATTGTATAAAATTTTTAAAAATAAATAAATAAATAAATAAATCGCGAAATCAGTTTTGATTTTTTGTTGATCCTGTGATTCGCGAAGCCTTGTGATTAGCTGGGCTGTGCACTAGTAATCCAGCTAACTATATTATGTTTTTTATATAAACAAGTTACAGTTTTTGTTTTAAAAAAAAAAAAGAAAAAAGAAAAAAAAAAGGCTAGCATGCGTTTTTTTTATAAAAGGGATACATGCGTCTTTTGCTAAAAAGGTCACCTGTTCACGTGATATAAGAAATCAAGCTTGATACCAGGATAACGTGATTCATGGATTTGGTGATATTATATATATATATATATATATATATATATATATATATATATAATCACTCTAATCACTCATCCATTTCAAACCTTAATGAACATTTAAATAAATTAAATCATCAATAACACAAGTATTACGTAAATTGGTACTCTAGACCAACTCCTGGGATCTACAGTCAAGAGAGAAATCTAGATAAACAGGTTCTCTGTGTCCTCTAATAAGATTTATGAATGGAATATAGATGGATTCGGTGAACAAGAAATTCTTAATAAACTTAATCATATGTACATGGTAGCCAGCAACTATATTACCAAATTCAACTCTTTATCTCAATCAAATATAGTTGAATTAATAGCTAGTGGTTTTACTGGCATTCTCAGGTCTTGGTGGGAAAAACATCTCACAGAAGACATTAGATGTTCCATAGTTCATGCTATCCAAAGAGATAATGAAGGCAATCCCATCTTTGATGAAGATTTCGGTATTGGTCTTCCTGATGGAGTTAATACTTTAATATTTACTATAATTAAATATTTTGTTGGAACTCCTAGTAATATCACCGAAAGAATCCATGATCAATTAAGTAATCTTACATGTCCCACTCTAAGTGATTTTAGATGGTACAAAGATGTATTTACTTCGAGTTATGATGAGAAAACGACAAGAATAAACCATTTTGGAAAGAGAAATTTGTTAATGGTTTACCGCCTTTATTTGCTCACAAGGTTAAAGAAGAATTAAGTAAAAATTTAGGATATATAGATTATGATAATTTGACTTATGGTGATATTATTAGTTATATTCAAAAAATCGGATTAAAAATGTGTATTGACTTTAAGTTAGCTAAACAATTTTAAAAGATAAAAATAAAGCTAATTACGAAAGTTAGGAACATTTTGTGAACAAGATGGATTACCGTGATTGCTCCCTACAGAAGAAAAGCACATGGTATAAAATAAACATATTGAGTCACATAAAAGTCATAAGCGTCGTAAGAAGAGATATAATCATGATAAAAAGAATAATAATCAAGATACTTATTACAATAAACCCGAAGTCATCTAAGAAAAAATCATATAAAAATCAAAGAAATATGATAAAAGTAAAATTATTCATCACAATTATAAGTAAAAGGACATTATAAAAGTGAATGTAGAGTTAAACAAAAATTAACTCAATTAAATATTTCAGCCGAAGATACAGAACAGTTATTAGAATTAATGAGAATTGAAAATAACAGTGGTAGTGATGAAGAAGCTTCTGACATTCCAGAATCTTCTAGTAATAATACATCTAACGATGAATCTGATAGTGAAAATGAAGTCACTATATGTACAGAAAATTGCAATAAGAACTGTTGTAAAAGAATCAATGTAATTACGAAAGAAGAAGAAGAAAGTTCTTTATTAGTTGATCTAATTAGTAAAATTACAGACCCTGAATTAAAAACTCAGTATTTGAAGCAATTAAAAGATTTGTTAACCAAAGATAAAAAAGTCATTGATAAAGTTCTTAGAGCCAAAGAAAAACCAATTTTCAGTCTCAACAAGACTCTTGAAAGATTTAAATCTCCGGTAAAAGAAATTACCCTCCCTGAATTAAATCAAGAAGTTAATAAACTTAAGAAAGAAATTTCTAACTTAAAATTAGATATTTCTAACTTAAAAAAAGAGATTGATGATAAGAAATCGATCTTCAAGTTCATGATTCCTCTTCTAGTGATGAAATTCACGATGAACCGTAATCATCAAAAGCTTAAAGATTCGACCTCTTTATTCAAGGTCTCTCCTTAAAAGAATTAAAGATATTACTATTCAAAATGGTATATCTCTATTAATTTAGTTATCGATAAAAACGTTTCTTCCATGACTTCGCCTTTAGTTGATACTGGTGCAGACTTGAACTGTATTCAAGAAGGTATTATCCCCACAAGATATTATAAGAAAACTATTGAAAAACTAAATTCAAAGAAACTAAGTCGATGGAAATAAAATATAAATTACCTAATGTACATATTTGTCAAGACAGTATGTGTTTTAAGACCTCATTTGTCTTAGTTCGCAATCTTACTGACAAAATCATTTTAGGATTACCGTTTATTTATTTATTATACCCATTTACTACTAGTAATAAAGGTTTAAGTTGCGAACACTTAGGAAAAAAGATTACATTTAAATTCCTAATCAAACCAAAAGAAAGAGATTTCAAATTTATTCAAGAAGAATCAATTTCTAAATCATTGAATCTGTTAAACTGCAAAGTTACCCATTTAAATTTCCTTAAAGAAGAAGTTAAGTATCAGCAAGTTGAAGAACAACTTAAGAGTAACAGAGTCCAAGAAAAAATCAAAAAATTAAAAGATTATTTATTAAAAAATTTATGTTTTGATTCTCCCAATGCTTTTTGGCATAAAAAGAAGCACACAGTTAGGTTACCCTATGCTAAGGAATTTAAAGAACATTTAATTCCCACTAAAGCTAGAACTATTCAAATGAGTTATGAACAAATGGAGTTATGTAAAAAAGAAATTAATGATCTTCTTAGTAAAGGTTTAATTAGACACAAAGAAGTCACCATGGTCTTGCCCACTTTCTATGTTAATAACTTGAAGTCGAGAAAGAAAGAGGTGTCCCTCGGTTAGTCATTAATTACAAACCATTAAACAAAGTACTAGAATGGATAAGGTACCTTTGCCCAACAAGGATGATCTCCTTGGTAGGTTAAGTGTCTCCACAATATTTAGTTAATTTGACCTTAAGTCGGGATTCTCGCAAGTTCTTTATTCATCCGATGATAAATACAAAATCGCATTTACCATTCGTTCGGACACTACTTAATGGAATGTTCGATATTTGGACTCAAAATGCACCCAAAGTGAATTTCGAATATTCTTAATAATATTTTGAATCCTTTCGGTCATTTTATCATTGTATACATCGACGATATCCTTGTATTCTCCAAGACTATTGAAGAGCATATTAAGCATTTAAATTCGTTCTTCCAACAGTTGAAACCAATGTTCTTGTTCTTTCTCCTTCCAAATGTAGATACATTTTCGACTAAAGTCGTTTCTCGGATTAATCCTCTATCATGGACTCACGCGGCCAATCGATGTGAGCTATTCAATTCACGACCGGTTCCCGAGATAAGATTACCGCAAAACTCAACTACGAGAGGTTTCTTGGCTCGCTTCAATTATATGGCAAGTTTTACAAGGACCTCGAGGAAGATTTGTAAGCCTCTCTTTCGGGCGCCATAAAGTAATCCTCCCCATGGATCGACATTCATACTCACGTCGTCCAACAAGTTAAAAAATATGTTAAGGTTTTGCCTGCGCTTGGCATTTCAAACGATTCACCTTCAAAATAGTTGAAACCGATGCCTCGACATTGGATTCTGGTGGCATACTCAAACAAAAATTAACTCCTACTGATGAACAAATTGTTCGTTTCCATTCAGCGCATGGAATCCTACACAATTAAAATACGAAGACTATTAAAAAGGAAATTTTATCATTAGTTTTATGTATCAAAAATTTCGAGAGATTTATTGAACCAAAAATTTCTAGTTAGAATAGATTCAGAAGTCAAGAAAATTTGTCCTTGAAAAGGATGTTGAGAATGTCGCCTCTAAGCATTCATTCGCTAGATGGCAAGCAATTTTAAGTATTTTGATTTCGATATTGAATATATTAAAGGTAGTAATAACTCGGTTCAGATTTTCTCACTCGTGAATTTATTAACACGTGTACAATTACAACATTATGAGTGTACGAGGAGGTTCATCTTCTCGTGGTCATGGCCGCCTCACGGGTCCAGCTTAATCAATCAAAAAAGGAACTGTTGTTCCTCATCCAGCTACCTGCACTCCACAATAAATTTGTGTGCTTGCATGCCCCCAAGCCCTACTCCTCGATACCTAGTAATACAAAATCCCTTGGATTACGAAATGGCAATATATTGTTTCAAACTACCCAAGAAGTCACGAGATTTCGGTCTCAAAGTCGTCCATAGGAATTAGGACTGCTTTCAGACTTACCTTTCCCTATTTCTTGCGTCTCTCGCTTTTTTCATTAAATGGTGGGATAAATTAGGTGTTGATAGAATAGTTGGCCAAGTTCAGAAAGAATTTCCGCCTTCTCCTCTTTTGACTCCTCCAGTTAACATACACATATATATATATATATATATATATATATATATATATAATATTCTTATTTATTTTAATCTTAAAATAAAAATATTTTATTTTAATATTAAAATAAAAAGTTTATTTTTATATTAAAATATAAAGTTTATTTTAATTTTAAAATTAAATTTCATGCTAACTAATTAAAGTTGGAATTGGATTCCATGATAACTAATTGGAGTTGAAATTGTATTCCATCTTTCCTTAAATAAAAGAGTTTATTTAGATATGAAATTAGATTTCATATTATTCAAAATAAAAGAGTTTATTTGTGAATTGGAAAGAGAATTCTATTTTCCTTAAATAAAGGAGTTTATTTAGATATGAAATATGATTTCATATTATTCAAAATAAAGGAGTTTATTTGTGAATAGGAAAGAGAATCCGTGTTTTTTTTAATAAAGGATTTTTATATGGAATTGGATTCCATAATTAATTAAAATAAAGGAGTTTATTTTGATTAAAAGTTTTGATTAAAATAAAATAGTTTATTTTATTCAAAATTGAATAAATTAAAATAAAATAGTTTTATTTTAATTTAAATTTGGATTAAAATAAAGGAGTTTATTTTGATTCAAAATTAGATTTTATACTAACTAAATTTGCCCATTAAATGATATCAATATATATATTAAATGTTTATTATTCATAAGATGAATGTTATTTATTGATGCATATATGATGATGTGTATGATAATAAATGGGATTGATTATGGACTATTGACCAATGCGATTGGATTTTATTTTAGTTGGATGCATGAATGTACGGGTTATATTAAATGGGGTCTCTGCAGACTCGTCTTCCTTAATTTTTTCTTAATGTAAATTCTAACTCCTCCTATGTACTTTCCCTCGATCACTCGATCAAGGTTTCTATTTATTTTAAATAGTTTTGTAATAGGAATAGTTAGAATTAATTTTGAAAAATTGGAGATCAAGAAACAAGGAGCTAGAAGACCCGCTTTTGTAATGGAGCCCGGGGTTTAAATGTAATTGTTATATTTAAATATTAATTTCGCACCCCTAGGATTTGACCTTTTGGTTCACTTGGTGGCTCTAGTGAACCAAACTAGAATAAAAGTCCATAATCAATCCGGGTAGAATATAGTATTCTATATGCATGCTTATACTATATATATTATATATTATGCAAACATGCTTCGATGTTAATTAATATGACGCGTATTTTATATATATACGTGCATGTGCCGCTTAAACAAGATGAGACAAATTAATAACAAACCCCTCAATTTTTATATTAAGTCCCTAAGCGCTCAAAGATATTTGGAATATCGAACGTCGCTTTCTAAAGCATGATAAAATTAATAGAGTATTAAATATTTAATATGAGTTTGTTGTGTCACCACAAGGCAAGTATTAAGTATTTAAGATGTTAATTTATCACATTTGATGCTTATAAAGAAAATTGAACAATATTGTTTTGTTGTGTCACCACAAGGATGATATTTTTCTTTTTGAATATATGGAGTGCTAGGTCGGACTTAACTTGGATAATTTTGATTCGGATGTGCCACCATTGATCAAAATAATCTAAGAGGCAAAAAAAAAGGAGTTGCGATAGTTGATGTAATTGACAAAAAGTTGTCTACCTATTTATTTATATATAGTTTGTTGTGTCACCACAAGGCTATATACATTTGAAATGGGATCCTTATTCTCACTAGCAAATCTTTAATTAGATTTTTGCCGAACTATATAAGTGAGGGTAATATAGTTTTTGAAAGTAGTATGCACACAAGCCAATCATGTTTGATGATAAAGCATATACTTTGTAACAATCTTATTCATTTATTAATAAAAAGTATTAATTTATTAAAGGCTTTTAATTATCTACATGATGCTGTTTTATAATATGTGATAAACCCATAGTTTTAAGCAATGCTTTTAGAATAATGATGATGATCATTCTAATGAGATCTAAATTCTTAGAAAGCTTAAAACTAAAATAGTTCCCAATCATTGGATTACTAAATTGGGGATTAGTGAATCCGGATAGATCGGGTACATACGCTGCTTGCTCATTGGATGAGGATGATTGATCTCATGATCATTTGTGTGGAGACACTAAAGCAAGTATGTAGGTGCTTATTAGAGAATAAGTTCATCGAACGTGGCTCGCTAAGGAATACCTAATGGAGTTTTATTCACTCGTCAATAGGAATTCTGTAGTGATAGTAGTACAAGTGATCCTTGGACTTGAGATCATCATAGTATCTTGTGTATGATGAGTTATACTTTGACTTATTCCTTAAGACCCTTAGGGTATATCAAAGGGTATGCTTGGGTATAATAAGTTGTACATGGAGATAATGTATGATCAATAAAGAATCTACCACTTCTAATAAAAAAGAGAAATGTCCTATGTGATTCGATAAATGACAACCCAAAGAGTCCTTGGGTTATAAGTAATGAAATTAGAAAGGAGTTTCTAATTTGCATTATTTGAGTTGTGCATTTAAGGATCGAAATACATATAATTAAATAAAATAAGACTTTGAAAGAATTCCATGCCTTATATTTAATTGGGACATTGTATGGTGGAAGGATTGAATTGTATTTCAGAACTATTTACTCAAAGGTTCTTTAATGATTAATGTTGAAATCTATATTATCCGGAAAGTCGTTGATCGCAGGGGAGGCTTATCCCTATGTAGAATAAATATTATTTATTTAAATAAATTAATTGTTTAATTTATTTATTTAAATAAGATTAGAATTGTTCTAATTGATTTATTCACAACCCGTTTAATATGGAGAACCTAAAGGGTCACACCATAAAAGGAAGAATAATTATTTAAGAAGTTAATGGCATAATCGTAATAATATAAGTTATGTATATTTAATTTAATCTATGGTGATAGAATAAATTAAATAGCTTAATATTTATTATTTAATATTTTAGAAATATTAAATATAAATTAATAAGAGGAGTCTTATTAATATTATTACAATTATTATTATTTTAATTTCTAAAAGAGTTTAGGAATTAATTTAATATAAGTACTCTCATTTATTCCTAATTGGATTAGGAAGGAAAATTAGTTAAAGGAGTTTAATTAATTATCCCTAATAAGATTAGGGAGCTTAATTAATTAAAAGAATTTAATTAATTAAATAAACCCAATTCCTTAATTGTTAAGGTGGGTTGCCCACATCTATAAATAAGAGGAGTCTTTATTATGGGTGGTAATGGGTTGTTGATTTTTTACAACATACGTAATAATTCCAATTGTTGGAGAGTACACCTTTTTCTATAGAGATAGAAAAACTAGGGTTTAGCCAACCACCCATCTTTTGAATTTTCTTCTTCCTTGGTGGATCACCCCAGAGGCCAAACACATGGGTGGCTAACGTTGATCAAAGGAAGGAACCAAACCCCGTGGATTCAAGTTGAACGCGAAAAGGATTTGGAGGTGAACTTGTACCGAGGAAGCTCGATCTTCAAGGGTATGATTTTATTCTTTATCTTTTTTCGCTTAATTAATAATTATGCATAAAGGGTGATCCGCATATATGTTTTAAAATTTTTAAACTCGATTTTACACGCTCGCGCACTTTTTATGCAATTTGATTCATGTTATGAATATTACAAACCTAATAAAGGGCATCGAGCCAAACCTTTATGCTAATTATTAATTGTTTTAATTTGATATGTATATTGATATGTGTTTAGAACAATTTAATTGGGCATAATTTTATCAGTATAAAATTAAAAAAAAAAAAAAAAAAAAAAAAAAAAAAAAAAAAAAAAAAAAAGCGCATTTTTTTTTTTTTAGAAAATAAATGAAATGCAAATGCATAAAAAAAATTTTTTAACAAATATAAAGTGCATATTTTTTTAAAAAAAAAAGGCATTATATATATATATTTTTTCATTAAAATATAAAAAAAAGGAAATTTACCAAAAAATATATCAAAAAATATAAGTCAAAATATATGTAATGAAATATTAATAAGAAATAAAATAAGGTTATATATATATATATATAAAAATATAATTTAATATAATATAATAAATATAAAATATAAATAATATATATATATATATATATATATATATATATATATATATATATATATATATATATATATATATATATATATATATATATATATATATATATATATATATTATTTTATATATTAAAATAAAAGTTTATTTTATATAATTAAAATAAAAGTTTATTTTAATATTAAAATAAAAGAGTTTATTTTAATTTTAAAATAAAAAATATTTATATATATATAATATTTTTAATTAAAATAAAATAAAAGTTTTTTTTAATTTTAAAATAAAAGGTTTATTTTAATTTTAAAATAAAAGGTTTATTTTAATTATTTTAATTTTAAAATTAGAAATTTCATGCTAACTAATTAGAGAAATTGGAATTGGATTCCATGATAACTAATTGGAGTTGAAATTGATTTTATTTTTCCTTAAATAAAGGAGTTTATTTAGATATGAAATAAGATTTCATATTATTCAAAATAAAAGAGTTTATTTGTGAATAGGAAAGAGAATCCTAATTTCCTTAAATAAAGGAGTTTATTTAAATATGAAATAAGATTTCATATTATTCAAAATAAAAGAGTTTATTTGTGAATAGAAAAGAATAATCCGTGTTTCCTTTAATAAAAAAATAAAGATTCCATAATTTTAAAAGAGTTTATTTTAATTAAAGATTTTTTTTTTTACATGGAATTGATTCCATAATTAATTAAAATAAAAGAGTTTATTTTAATTAAAGATTTTTTTTTTTTATATGGAATTGGATTCCATAATTAATTAAAATAAAGGAGTTTATTTTGATTAAAGATTTTGATTAAAATAAAATAGTTTATTTTATTCAAAATTGGATAAATTAAAATAAAATAGTTTTATTTTGATTTAAATTTGGATTAAAATAAAGGAGTTTATTTTGATTCAAAATTAGATTTTATACTAACTAAATTTGCCCATTAAATGATATCAATATATATATTAAATGTTTATTATTCATGAGATGAATGTTATTTATTGATGCATATGGTGATGTGTATGATAATAAATGGGATTGATTATGGACTATCGACCAATATGATTGGATTTTATTTTAGTTGGATGCATGAATGTATGGGTTTTATTAAATGGGGTCTCAGACTCGCTTCTCTAATTTTTCTTAATGTAAATTCTATCTCCTCCTATGTACTTTCCCTCGATCACGATCAAGGTTTCTATTTATTTTAAATAGTTTTGTAATAGAATATTTAGAATTAATTTTGAAAAATTGGAGATCATCAAGGAGCAAGAGCGCTTGAAGACCCGCTTGTAATGGAGCCCAAGTTTAAATGTAATAGTTATATTTAAATATTATTTTTGCACCCCTGGGGTTTGACCTTTTGGTTCACTTGGTGGCTCTAGTGAACCAAACTAGAATAAAAGTCCATAATCAATCCGGGTAGAATATAGTATTCTATATGTGCATGCTTATATATATATATATTATATATTATGCAAACATGCTTCGCATGTTCATTAATATGACGCGTATTTTATATATATATATATATGCATGCGCTTAAACAAGATGAGACAAATTAATAACAAACCCCTCAATTTTTATATTAAGTCCTAAGCGTTCAAAGATATTTGGAATATCGAACGTCGCCTTCTAGCATGATAAAATTAATAGAGTATTAAATATTTAATATGAGTTTGTTGTGTCACCACAAGGCAAGTATTAAGTATTTAAGATGTTAATTTATTACATTTGATGCTTATAAAGAAAATTGAACAATATTGTTTTGTTGTGTCACCACAAGGATGATATTTTTTTTTTTGAATATATGGAGTGCTAGGTTGGACTTAACTTGGATAATTTTGATTCGGATGTGCCACCACTGATCAAAATAATCTAAGAGGCAAAATACAAGGAGTTGCATAGTTGATGTAATTGACAAAAGTTGTCTACCTATTTATTTATATATAGTTTGTTGTGTCACCACAAGGCTATATACATTTGAAATGGGATCCTTATTCTCACTAGCAAATCTTTAATTAGATTTTATTTAACTATATAAGTGAGGGTAATATAGTTTGAAGAAAATAGTGGGAGATACCAATTTAAAACAAGACCTAAATTATTTTGGTAATTAATAAAAGAATGTATGTTAAAATGTTGTTAATTACAAATTCATTTACGTAATTTTACAATGTCTAAAATTACTATCATCATGCGAAAGCATATTAGATGCTAAAATTAACGTAATCAATTAAACGGATTGGTTAAGGAATTTGAGAATAGTTCTCATAGTGAAAAGCTATCTTATGTCCTTAATACGCCTATCCCCTCGCAATGGTTGCGCATAATGCCTCCGAGGAAGAGATTGCTACTTTTAGAAAGTGGCAAGATGATGCACAATTGGCTCAATGCATCATGCTCGATCCACGAGTAACGAGCTTCAAGCCACAAGATGAAACTATGGATGCTCCTACTATATTCCCGCACATCAAGTAGTTGATGGTGAGGAAAGTAGGACCGATAGATATCGATATCTAAGGAGCTCTTCCGATCTAGAATGGCCAATGGCACTATATAGATGCATAAAAAGTTCTTAACATAATCAATTTGATTGATCAATTAGACAACCGGTTTTGTCATGGATGGAGAGTTGAGCCAAGATTTGATCTTGCACTCACTCCGGACTCTTTCACAATTGTTGTGAATTTTTCATATGAACAAGCTAGATATCGCCTCACCGATTTGCTTAACATGTTGAAAAATGTTGAGAGTCACTTTCCAACCAAGAAAGACCAAGTCTTACCGGTAGGGGCCAAAGGATCTTCAAAAAAGAAGAACGATTCAAAGAAGGTAAATAGAAAGGCATAAACAAAGGATAATAAGAACAAAATCGACATGGATAGCAAAGGAGTTTGCTTCCACCGCAATAAGCCCGACAATCGAAAGAAAACTGCGAGAAGCATCTTGCAGAGGCTAACCAAAGAAGCTTAGTGAAGTTTCTATATAAATACGCTTTTGTTCATGATTTAAAATAAATTTTTCTTTAAGTCAAGGTTCTACTTGGGTATTGGATACCGACTTTGGTTATCATAAATATATATTTATGAAGGGACCAAGCAGAAGTAGAGAGCTAAACAAATATAAGTAATCCTATGTGCGGGAAATGAAGCAAAGGTTGCTACATTAGCTATAGAAACTTATAGTTTAGCAATGCCTACGGGCAAATCTATTAAGTCAATAAGTTGTTATTGTATTCCAGTTCTTGTTAAAAAATATTATTTCCATTTTATTGTTGGACAATGAAAATTTTGGTATTATAATTAAGAACAATTGTTGTTCTATTTATAATAATAATGTTTTGTATAGAAACTCGAATATTACTTAATAAATTTTGTATACTGATTTACATGAAAATAATTTTGCATATTGAACAAATTAGTATAAGAAAAGGAGATGATCATTCAAAGAGTTGAATGTGTGTATTTGTTGAATACAAGTGTGAATTATTTGAAAGGTTCAAAGAATTCGAAGTGAAACAAATTGACAAAGTATTAAGATTCTTTGATTAGATCAAGGAATAAATACTTGTGCAATAAGTTTCTAGATCATCTCAAATGGTTTTTTTCATAATGGACACATCCCGATATTTAATAATAATTGATTGATGTATCCGAATGAAAAATCATACCTTGTTGGACATGGTGCGGTCCATAATGATTTTACCGACATTCCAAAGATCCTTCCGGGATAATGTCCTAGAAATGGTCGACATTCACGAAAATGGTAACCTCAAAATCCGGCCCCAAGACTCCATAAAAGTTATGGATAGGAGGATTCCTAATCTTAAGTATGTTAAGATAAGGGGTTGTCCAACTTATGTGAAAAGGTTTCAAAGGATAAGCTTGGGACAAGATTTGACAAGTACGATTTGTGGGACATCCTAAAGTAAGTTTAGGGTATATGTTCTATAATCCTACTTAGCAAAAGGTGTTTGTTACATTAAACACGCCGCCTTCTAAGATAAAGGTGTTTATCATTGAAAGGGCTAGTGGGAGGATAATAGATCTTGAAGAGTTCAAGAACCACAAAACACTATAAGTCAAATAAGAGGAAACTCGTAGAGATAGATTATTGTACCACAACCGAATCGTAGAATCTGAATAGTAATCAAGATACCTAGGAGGTATGGATTCATCATGGATGATGATGATGAGGTACACATCATAGAAGATGATGATCCGAGTTAGTTACATACGATGAGGTAAGAGTTTCAAAGTGTGTACAAAAGGGTCAAAAGAGTTTGAGGGGAGCGTCGTGACATTCTAAGTATTATATGTTGATATACTACTATGATAAGGAATGACATACCAATGCTACAATCAAGAAAGATAAAGTTGTTCAAACATTCCTCCATGAATGATTTTGGGAAGAGTATCTTAATTGGGGATATAAATCTATATAGATAGATTTAAGAGGATGCTCGACTTAACCCAAGGAACGATATTCATTTGATGCTAAAGTCGTTTAGCATGGCAAACTCCAAGAGATGTCTCATGTTGATGAGCTATGGAGTGTATCTCTTAATAGTCCCCATAGACTCTAAAGAAGAGAGATCGCATGAGTGACAATCATGTATGCAATGAAATATACGAGACCCGATGTCGATCGTCATATTATGGAGAAGTTCATCAGAAGTCGCTGAAAACATCTTAAAGTTCTTAACCCAAGCACTAAGGATGTGATCATATATTCATGGTGGGTCTAAATTAAAACTAGAGGGCTTAATGCACTCAAGTTTTTTCAGATGCACCAAGACGACAGAAAAATCCACTTTAAGGTAAAGTGTTATCTTGAATAAAGGTGCAGTTGAATTCGAAAGGTTCCAAACAAGCAAAAAGAGTTGTTGGTTTAGTGATAAAGACAAAGTATATAGCTATAAATGAAGTCGCAAGTTGATTGTTTGGATTAAAAGTTCATTACGTAACTAGGAATAGTTCCTAAGTCTCATCTTGGATCTAAACATGTGTGTGGCACTTTCATTTGATTATTAGAATCATTGAAAGATGGGAAATCACTATAGAGATAGTGGACTCTCAAGAACAACATTACATATCCATTAACTAAAGCTTATCCAACAAACAGGATAATCGTCACTTAGAGAAGAAGAGTATAAGATACCATGACGATTGGCTTTTTAGTGCAAGTGGGAGATTGAAAGTAGTATGCACACAAGCCAATCATGTTTGATGATAAAGCATATACTTTGTAACAATCTTATTCATTTATTAATAAAAAGTATTAATTTATTAAAGGCTTTTAATTATCTACATGATGTCGTTTTTATAATATGTGATAAACCCATAGTTTTAAGCAATGCTTTTAGAATAATGATGATGATCATTCTAATGAGATCTAAATTCTTAGAAAGCTTAAAACTAAAATAGTTCCCAATCATTGGATTACTAAATTGGGGATTAGTGAATCCGGATAGATTGGTACATACGTTGCTTGCTCATTGGATGAGGATGATTGATCTCATGATCATTTGTGTGGAGACACTAAAGCAAGTATGTAGGTGCTTATTAGAGAATAAGTTCATCGAACGTGGCTCGCTAAGGAATACCTAATGGAGTTTTATTTGCTTCGTCAATAGGAATTCCTCAGTGATAGTAGTACAAGTGATCCTTGGACTTGAGATCATCATAGTATCTTGTGTATGATGAGTTATACTTTGACTTATTCCTTAAGACCCTTAGGGTATATCAAAGGGTATGCTTGGGTATAATAAGTTGTACATGGAGATAATGTATGATCAATAAAGAATCTACCACTTCTAATAAAAGAAGAGAAATGTCCTATGTGATTTCGATAAATGACAACCCAAAGAGTCCTTGGTTAAGGCGTAATGAAATTAGAAAGGAGTTTCTAATTTGCATTATTTGAGTTGTGCATTTAAGGATCGAAATACATATAATTAAATAAAATAAGACTTGACAAAGAATTCCATGTCTTATATTTAATTGGGACATTGTATGGTGGAAGGATTGAATTGTACGGTAACTATTTACTCAAAGGTTCTTTAATGATTAATGTTGAAATCTATATTATCCGGAAAGTCGTTGATCGCTAGGGAGGCTTATCCCTATCAGAGAATAAATATTATTTAAATAAATAAATTAATTGTTTAATTTATTTATTTAAATAAGATTAGAATTGTTCTAATTGATTTATTCACAACCGGTTTAATATGGAGAACCTAAAGGGTCACACCATAAAAGGAAGAATAATTATTTAAGAAGTTAATGGCATAATCGTAATAATATAAGTTATGTATATTTAATTTAATCTATGGTGATAGAATAAATTAAATAGCTTAATATTTATTATTTAATATTTTAGAAATATTAAATATAAATTAATAAGAGGAGTCTTATTAATATTATTACAATTATTATTATTTTAATTTCTAAAAGAGTTTAGGAATTAATTTAATATAAGTATTCTCATTTATTCCTAATTGGATTAGGAAGGAAAATTAGTTAAAGGAGTTTAATTAATTATCCCTAATAAGATTAGGGAGCTTAATTAATTAAAAGAATTTAATTAATTAAATAAAACCCAATTCCTTAATTGTTAAGGTGGGTTGCCCACATCTATAAATAAGAGGAGTCTTATTATGGGTGGTAATGGGTTGTTGACTTTTTCAACATACGTAATAATTCCAATTTGTTGGAGAGTACGCCTTTTCTATAGAGATAGAAAACTAGGGTTTAGCCAACCACCCTTCTTCTTGAATTTTCTTCTTCCTGGTGGATCACCTCTCAGAGGCCAAACATTTGGGTGGCTAACGTTGATCAAAGGAAGGAACCAAACCCGGTGGATTCAAGTTGAACGCTAAAAGGATTTGGAGGTGAACTTGTACCGAGGAAGCTCGATCTTCAAGGGTATGATTTTATTCTTTATCTTTTCGTTTAATTAATAATTATGCATAAAGGGTGATCCGGTATATGGTTTGTAAAATTTTTAAACTCGATTTTACACGCCCGCATTTTTATGCAATTTGATTGCGTTATGAATATTACAAACCGTCGAGGAGCCATCGAGATTGAAAACTATATTGAGTGAGGAAGGCGTGAGCTAGCTCTTCCCAACTATGGATCTTTGGGTTGTCTAATCTGGTATACCATGAGCAGGCTTCTACAGTGAGGACTCTTTGGAATAGCTGCATTACAGGCTTCTCATTTTAGCATAAGAACCAAGTTCTCAATGAACACCTTCAAATGTGTGTAAGGATCCCTAATCCATCTTACTTTTCAAAGTCGGTGGTTTTGAATTTCTGGAAAATGAACACTAGGGAATATGTAAAGGTTAGCATATGAAACACTTCCGTATGTTCCAATCCCTTTGAAACACGGATAGTTTCTTCCATTTGAAAGACCTTCTTCCTTATATCACGATTATCTGGATCTCCTTTGAGATGGGTGTTTTCGGGATCTTTGTTGGTGCGTATATCAAGCTGAGGTTCCAAATTTGTTTTATCTAAACCTTGTATTCCTCTTTGTGTAGAGGATTACGTATGTGTAGGCATTTTGAGGGCTGAGTAGACTATTGCAATCCTTTAAGCGAGAACAACCAAATCTATAATTTGTTTACTTAATCCGTCGTATTCTTCTCGAAAGCGGCATTAGGTTGGTTAGAAGAAGACATGATTGGTGTGGGCTCGTGGCCTTTTTGGATTTTGAGTAGGTAGTGAGCCCGATTGTTTCCCCTACAAAAGACTTGTGTATTTTAGTCTTAGGGATAATGTAAATGTTTACATGTTATGTGTTGTATCTATATTACGAATATTATCTTGCAAAGCAGATGTCGAGTTGTTTTTAATGTCTGAGGATAACATCTAATTATAAATATGCATTTGCACATATTTCTTCATATTTTCCATGAACATGGAATTAAATTACAAGTAAATGCTTTTACAAGTAATACAAAATGGATAGCATGAAGAGACTTTCCTCCGCGTTTGTTTTATCGGTGGCGTATCTTAGGGTTACTCTCATGACTTTTTGGCATAAGGTTCCCGGATCATTGCAATCTACTTGGCGAGAAGTTAATCAATCTTTCGAGATGGGCGAATCTGGGTGGTGCCTTTCCTAAGCCTCATTAGAATTAGTCTCCCTATGAGTCAATAGTCGAACAAGCGGGATAGCCTCTTGGTGGAAGAACCACACAACATAGGTTCACATCTGATGTGTCTCATCGTTTATGAAAATGATGACATGTTAGAAGAACTAATATCAAAAGATAGATATATTATAGTGCGATAAGTAAAATGCATTTATACACATTCATTATAAATATAAATGCAACATTCACACCAAGCATATAATAGTTTTGAAAAGCTTGTAGTAGCGGCTTAAACCCTCTTCTTTGGAGTCCCAGTGAGTCGCCACCTATCGACATCCGGTTTTTTATTTGTTCCTTTTCGTTTCTTGTTCTTTGGTGTTCTCATGTTATGTGAGATTTGTTTGAAAAAACAAGTGAAAAAGGTCCGACATGTATCATGTCGATGATTTGACTATATGAGTCGCGGTTGGTGTTTTTATTTGGTTGCACCAGCATGTAGAAAAGGTTTGCACATTGACCCGGTGATGTGACACTACTAAGCGGGTTTGTGAAGCAAGAGATTCATTTAAGTTAGGGGCTTGATTATGTGGAGGGAAGGTGTTAGGCACCCCTCGACATCCGTGTTGCCAGTGACCTCCACTTTTCAAGAAATTGTTATATGAATGTGTGTGTGTGTGTATGCATACGAAATCGATCTATTTTCACATCCAGGATTCCATCGTCACGATCCCATCTTCTTCACAACATACATCATTATATAGCTAAATATAACAACATACATCCTCAAATCCCGGTTCTAAAACCTTAAAACTGTTTCATTCAAATAATGATAAATACATTATTTTTACATCTTGTACAAGTGACTTTTATCCCCACCAAGGATACATAATCGTTCTTTAAACTATTTTATAGTTTAATTCTATCATTCTATATTACAAGTCTTGGCTTGATCTTCACGCACATTCATATAACAAATGGTACTTCTTCTGGATAACGATCAGCTTGATCTTTACGGGATCCTTAAGTTCTTTCTAACATCGTTCGCTGAAAATGTTTTCATTTGAAGCAACTGTGAGCATTCAATTGCTCAGCAAGTCACATGATTGAACAAAATAACTTTAAGAATTCAAACATTCTTTTAAGACCTCGATAAGCAGAACAAAAGGTTATGAGCGGCTTGAATAATAGGAATAATCTCGATTCCTATCATTTTAAAACATTAGTCACATTCACTTTGAAATACTTTCATTCTCTACTCTCTTTCACACATTACATGCGGCGAGAATCAATAGCACAGACTTATGATAATGATTCATGTATAAACAAAACATGCTCATATTGAGCAGTTCGATCATGAGCAGTTCATATTATAAAAACAAAGTGTTCACATTGTGGCCTGAGGCCTCATATATTCTAACCCCTTGTACAAATATCACATTTGCACATGAAGCGAAACTTCTCAAGTTCAACATCGAGAAGTTTAGAAACTAGCATTCATTTAAAATATGAATGAAGTTAGGAAACTTGCCTTACGCATAACTCGACTTATAGTTTTTCTTTGAACTACTCATTCAATTCCTATGTAGCACATAATGAAATAACACATATATACGATTAATCATATACTTGACTTACGCGTTTGGTTTACTTTACTTTACTTCTTAGGGTTCACGTTCTTACAAACTAAGTTTCTGCGACAAACTTCCTTTCTTTGGTTAACGGCTTCATGACATACGGAGATGTCTTACTTAATCGTTCATCATCTTTGATGATTTACATTCTTATCTTCTTCTTATAACTCTCCTAGGACTCGGCACACATCGTGTCTCTGCTAGTAGTCCATATGGTACTACTGGTGGTTTCCCAAACAACAACCAACAAATAAGTTCCGTCTCATCTACTGCTTTGCCCATGCTTGGTGAGTTAGATCGGTTGCCAATTTTGTATATACCTTCGCTCTCTGAAGGAATTATTTAGCCCGGCTCCCATATATCGACCATCAAAGGTTACGATTGCACTACAACCTAAATTTATCTTAACTTATCAAACTATTAAACTATAATGTTCGTTAAGTCGATTTTTTATTCCTTATGGCTTTACGGCAACTAAATGCCATACCTCGAGGATTCATTCTTTATCGTCCAAGTCATACGATCTTTTGTATACTCGGGGCGATCATTAGATATTCATTCTACGCATTTATAGAGTTAAGCATTTTTCGTTACCTTATTCTTATCTTACATCGTTCGATTCATTTGACTCGGAACATTATCCAAGTTATAAAAATTAACTTCGGCTTCTTTACGTTATATATACTTGTCTTTAATTTAGCTTCTTCACCATTCACGGGTTTAATCATTGATCTTTATTACCTTCTTGTCAAACCATACATGGTGTAGGTTCTACCCGATTTAATATTAGCGTACACTTAACCTTTAACTTTCGGTTAAAGTGTTCAAGCGCTTACATTTCATTCAACATTCTCATCGACTCACATTCGGCTTTCATTAATCTTATTACTGAATTCGCTCGGCTTTCTTGATAATTCATATCTTACTTACTACTCCGTCGCGTCTAAGTCATATAACCGATGTATACTTAGAGCGTTAAGCTAAGCGTGAATCGATTCACGAGGATCGTTTTATGTATTCAACATTTACGTTACTTGCCTCTTAATTATATTCAACCTTAAATCAAGGATTTTAATTACTTTCATTCATTACTCGTCACACGAACCCGTGTTCATTATTCTTTCCTAATGTCAAAGCCATACGGTTCGTTGTATGCTAAGATTGATCGTTCATCGCAACAACGTTGCGTTCTGACGTCTAAGCGCTTTACATTCATCTCTCATGACCATGACATAACATCGAAATGTTATTCATTACCCTAGTCGATCAACGTTTAAGGAATCACAATCAAAGCAATCCCTCACGTTCGTTTTATCGCGACTACGATCCCGGATATTGGTTCCGTAACCCGCGTCTACATTCTTTATCTTTTAATCTCATTTAATCTTTTCGTTCAACCTTTATCAAAGGTTTAATACACTTAATTAAGTGTTACATTAGTTGAACTATATGATCATATTTCTTTTTTGCACATCCTCGAGTAATTGAGCAATAAAATCTCATTTCTTGGCATTGCCTACCTTTGGCGTTCTTGACCGTGCCCTTCCCTTTCTTTTGCTTTTTGGCACCACTTAGCGATAGCTAATGGCCCGAAGCTTCGATTCTCACTGCTGGCTTTGAAAATTCAAGACTTCTGTGACTGCTGCAAGCGTGAAACCTAGAAGAAATTTTCTAAGTCTTTTGCAAGCTTGAGGCGGCGATTTGAAATCTCATATCTTATTCGTTATAACTTCGAAGCGAGGTTGTTCTAAAGCCATTTTCTTCCTTATCTTATGTACTTTGATTACCCTTGGATAGAACTTCATTCTGAATATGTTAACATGCCATTCAATTGGTTTAATCTTCGCTCTTCATTCGTTTTACGTTATTAACGTTCTTCGTTCGTTCGTCCGTAATTTGGTCATTCGAACTTGGAACTTCGTTCGTTCTTGAGTTCACGACTCACATTTTATATGTTCTCTTACATTCTTATGAAACCCTACGTTCGGGTTCATTTACATACTTTCTAATTCTCGTTCATCTTTTACAAAAAATTTTTGCCATAACCGTTATAGCTCAATTTTAATCGTTCTTCATTAGCGTTTCTAACATTCTAACCAAGAAATAAGCAACTAACTTCTCTGCGATGGTTTTAAACTTGTCCATCAACAACAATTATCCTACGATGGTTTTAAATTTGTCCATCAACAACGTTCTTAGCGTATTCTTGGCGTTCTTGGCGTTCGTGTTCTTCATTTTTAATCGATATTTTGGATTACGATTTTACTTTTTCTTGGAATTTGATGTTATGGAACATCATTCCTTACTTATTTGACCTACTCATTCATAAGATTCATTCGGATTGCTCAAAATCCTTACGAATCTTACACTTCCTTAAGAAATTTATAAACTAAATTCCAAATTCTTATTTCTTCGTTTTCTCATGATTTCAACCATATGAAATCATTCGTAACTTCATCTACTCCTTATCTTCATTAATTTATGTTTTTGAACATATTAAACTTAAAGAAAAATAGAAGAAACTAGGGTTGGATTATGTTTCTTCTTTAATCTCCTTAAAGTCGGACAAAGCGTGCACTCGGGCTAGCTTTTCCTCTTCCTTTTCCTCTCTCTTCTCCCCATCCAGAACTCTCTCTCTCTCTCTCTCTCTCAAAGTGTAGGATTTTCAAAAGCTCAAAATAATGAACTTAAGCTTTCTATTTATAGAAAACCAAGGCTTAGGGAAAATTGGTCATTTCACCCCTAACCTCCTTACTATTCAATGTTTAGCCACCAAGTTTACTTGGCCACCACCCTTACTTGGTGGCCAAGTGGTAACTTACCCTGGATGCCCATGGGTTGCCCCATGGGTTTTACCCATCCATTGACCCATCGGTTCGATCCGCGATTTATTTTCTTGGATCGGGCTTAATTAAATCTAACAATGGGCCTTACATTAATTCTTCTTTTGGGCCTACCTAGGCAATTACACATTCCATTGGGCTGATATAATCCATGTCAATTGGATTCTTCAAAGTCCATGAAATCAAAGTCCATTTAGACTAATCGTATTCTCTACGCATTCGTTTTCGTATTTCATATTCTCTCTTCATTATATCGTTTATGCGATATTAAGTATTATCGTTATACTAATCTTCGTACTATACTGGTATAATAACTAGTATTATACTCGTATTTCTCACTCATAATAACTCTAATTATTATACGAAATCATAAAATTCTCGAAACTCACTTTTCCTAACCCTTAGGTTTTAAGTTCATGGTGAAAACTTCGTTTTTGCCATAGCGAAATATTATTGAATATTCCATTACGTCTTAGGATTATATCATTCTGGCGTTTCTCGGAAATTCAAAATAAATTTCGGCGAAGCGGATGAATAGTGCCTATTTGTCTTTTTCCCAAAAAATATTTTGTTCAGGAAAACTTTCATTTTCGTCTTGAAAATTCTTACTCGTTCGATCTAGCTCGTAGCGAGAATCCTCCGATTAATAATCATACGAGGTTATAGAACGATTAATAAACACATAGCACAAAATAATATTAATAAAATTCATTTTTATTAATAACTAATTCTTTAAACTTAAATTTTGGACAATCGATTTTTAGGGTTGTCACATTCTTCCCTCTTAAAAAAATTCCGTCCTCGAAATTTCTTAAAACAAACCCTTACACGGGTCCTCACATTCTCCCCTTCTTAAAGAATTTCGTCCTCGAAATTTTAGTTAACCCTTCTTCTCAACTTCTCTTGAAGAAGTTCTTATCTTTCATACATTCCCTACCCTTCATAACTTATCAAGAATCATGAAGTGAAAGGAATAAATAGGAATATAAAGATTCCTTTAAAACATTTCATTCTTTTCTTTGAGGTGTCAAATTGAAAATGAACTCTTACTAGGTTTAATGACTTTTTCTAGTAAACCTTTCTTACGGTCGAGTTTACAATCACAAAGAAGGTAAACCACCTCTTCCATACGTAGGTGATCAACCTATCGTATAACCCCATTTCGGGGTATGTTCACCTCAGACTTAATCATTGGATTCCGCACCAAAATAATTTGGTTCGGCATAGCTCTTCAAAGAAAGCTCGATTTTCTTTTAATCATGATATACCATTCATCTTAGCCAAATCAAGTAGCTTAGACCATACCAATAAATTGGACATCGACTTGAAACATTCATTTAGTCGACTCACTTGACATCGACCGATTCTTTAAATTCTTTTGCAATACATCAAAAGCGTTTCATGGCGTCATGATACCACACTTTTCATAATACGTTGAGGACTTGATGGGTTTATGACTTCGTCATTATACATCATACCATAGCGGGTTGTTGATCCTAAGATCACTTCCAACACTAGGTTGATTGCATTAATAACTCCATCCTTTTACCATCTTTGCATCAAATGCCGCGATGATATAAAATTCATTTTGATATTTTAAATCAATTTACTGTCTAGCCAAATCAACTAGCATAGACATATCAAGAATAGTTCTTTTTAAATCCATTGGTTCCAAAAATTAAACCAATTCTTTCATTTTCAAAAGCGCGCACTTGGCGATTTCAAGAAACTTGAAATCTAGCATAGCTAGATGACTTGGAATATCTTATCCTCCATCTTCCTTCATTGTCTTACTTGTGACAATACTTAATCTTCTCTAGTACCTTCAATATTAAGTCTCTTGAAAATAACTCATTTCGGTCTAAACATTCATATACCTTAATACAGATCCATCGACTTACCACACATTATAGTTGAGAACTTTCCACTGATAATATGAGTTTAAGAACTATCCCGAGACAGACCATAGGCGTCCATTATTTGAGAAGTTCAAAAACATACCATATAATTATGAGTCATGCGAACTTACCATAAGTATGAGTTTCAAGAACTCGCACCTACCTTATCATTCTCTACCTATCAAGTATATACATGAGAAAAGATTCACCTTCTCGTCATATACATCTTGATAATATGACCAATTCAATGATTATCCTTTGTAATAAACTAAGTGGTTGTTACACCAAAGCATAAACCTCTTGCCCATACAAAGATTCATACAACTCGGCTATCACATGGGTCCTCAATTGAAATCTTACAACTTCTAACTTTCTCTTTACTTAATCTGAATTTTCTTTAATTAGTATACTATCCTTCTAACTTTCAATCGAGTTCTTCTTCCGTCTACTACTGCCGTAGTACCATTCATTCATAGCATTGGCTATAAATCATTCATTGTTTAACGGCTCATCATACATTACTACGATTTACTACGATCGCGTGGTGATCTTCTTATCCTTCTCTCTCTACGATTATAGTCTTAGTTACTCATACCTAAGATTTATAACCTATATGACTTTGATACCAACTTTGTATGCGCTTAAAATCCGGTCTATTTTCACATCCGGATTTAAATGCGTCACGATCCATCTTCTTCAAACATACATCATTATATAGCTAAATATAACAACATACATCCTCAAATCCCGGGTTCTAAAACCTTAAAACCTCTTTCATTCAAATAATGATAATTACATTATTCTTTACATCTTGTACAAGTGACTTTTATGCTCCACCAAGGATACATAAATGTTCATTAAACTATTCTATAGTTTAATTCTATCATTCTATATTACAAGTCTTGGCTTGATCTTCACGCTCATTCATATAATGAATGTTACTTCTTCTGATATCTGATCGACTTGATCTTTACGGGATCCTTAAGTTCTTTCTAACATCGTTCGTTGAAAATATTTTTATTTAAAGCAAGTGTGAGCATTCAATTGCTCGACCAAGTCATAATGATTGAACAAACAACTTCAAGAATTCAAACATTCTTTTAGGACCTCAATAGCAGAACAAAGGTTATAAAGCGGCTTGAATAATAATAGGAATAATCTCGATTCTATCATTTTAAAACATTAGTCACATTCACTTTGAAATACTTTCATTCTCTACTCTCTTTCACACACATTACATGCGGCTAGAATCAATAGCATGCAGACTTAACAATAATGGTTCATGTATAAATAGAACATGCTCATATTGAACAGATTCAATAACAAAGCAGTTCATATTATAGAAAAACAGAAGTGTTCACATTATGGCACTGAGGCCTCATATATTCTAACACCTTGTACAAATATCACACATTTGCACATAGACGAGAACTTCTCAAGTTCGACATCGAGAAGTTTAGAAACTAGCATTCATTTAAAATATGAATGAAGTTAGGAAACTTGCCTTTCTGCGACTTCTGACTTATAGTTTTCATTTGAGCTGCTCATTCAATTCCTATGTAGCACATAAGGAAATAACACATATACCGATTAGTCGTATACTTGACTTATGCATTGGTTTACTTAACTTTAATTCTTAGGGTTCACGTTCTTACAAACTAAGTTTCTGCGACCAACTTCCTTTATTGATTAGCGGCTTCATGACATACGGAGATGTCTTACTTAATCGTTCATCATCTTTGATGATTTACGTTCTTATCTTCTTCTTATAACTCTCTAGGACTCGGCACACATCGTGTCTCTGCTAGTAGTCCATATGGTACTCTCTGGTGGTTTCCCACAAACAACAAACAAACAAGTTCTGTCTCATCTACTTGCCCATATGCGATTGAGTTAGATCGGTTGGCGATTTTGTATATACCTTCTCTCTTTGAAGGAATTGTTTAGTGACTCCCGTATATCAACGACCATCAAAGGTTATGATTTCACTACAACCTAAATTCATCTTAACTTATCCGAACTATTTAACTATAATGTTCGTTAAGTCGATTTCTTATTCCTTATGGCTTTACGACAACTAAATGCCATACCTCGAGATTCATTCTTTATCGTCCAAGTCAAACGATCTTTTGTATACTCGGGAGCGATCATTGATATTCATTCTACGCATTTATAACATTAAGTATTTTACTTTACCTTATTTCTTATCTCTACAACGTCGATTTATTTGACTCGAGCGTTATCCAAGTTATAAACATTAACTTCGGCTTCTTTTACGTTATCGTACTTGTCTTTAATTTAGCTTCTTCACTATTCACGGGTTTAATCATTGATTTTTATTACCTTCTACGGTCAAACCCGTACGAGGTGTAGGTTCTACCCATTTAATATTTGCGTACACTTAACCTTTAACTTTCGGTTCAAGTATCAATGCTTACATTTCATTCTAACATTCTCATCAGGCTCACATTTGCCTTTCATTAATCTTATTACCGAATTCATTACGGCTTTCTTGATAATTCATATCTTACTTACTACTCCGTCGGCGTCTAAGTCATACAACTAATGTATACTTAGAGCGTTAAGCTCAGCGTGAATATGATTCACGAGGATCATTTATTGTATTCAACATTTACGTTACTTGCCTCTTAATTCTATTCAACATTCATCTAAGATTTTAATTACTTTCATTCATTACTTGTCACTGAACCCCATGTTCATTATTCTTTCCTAATGTAAAGCCATACGGTTCGTTGTATGCTAAGGCCAGATCTTTCATCATAACAACGTTGCATTCACAGCGATCTAAGCGCTTTACATTCATCTCTCATGACCATGACATAACATCGAAATGTTATTCATTACCCTAGTCGATCGACATTTAAGGAATCTTATCAAAGCGATCACTCGCGTTCGATTATCGCGACTACGGTCCCCGAATATTGGTTCCGTAACCCGCGTCTACATTCTTTGTCTTTTAATCTCGTTTAATCTTTTCATTCAACCTTTATCAAAGGTTTAATACACTTTATTAAGTGTTATATTAGTTGAACTATATGTTCATATTTCTTTTTTTGCACATCCCCCAGTAATTGAGCAATAAAAATATCATTTCTGGGCATTGCCACCTGCCGTGCTACTGGTATTGGTGCCCTTCCCTTTCTTTTCGCCTTTGCGGTGTCATAGCGATAACTAATGGCTCGAGCTCGCATTGCGATTAGCCGGGCCCCAAGGCATGACTTCGTCTTTGCGGCTGAAGCGTGAAACCTAGAAAAAAATTTCTAAGTCTTTTGCAAGCTTGAAAGCGCTAATTTGAAATCTCATATCTTATTCGTTATAACTCGAGCGAGGTCGTTCCAAAAGCCACTTTCTTCCTAATCTTATGTATTTTGATTACCCTAGAAGAACTTCATTACGAATACCATTAACATGCCATTCAATTGGCTTAATCTTCATTCTTCGTTCGTTTTACGTTATTAGCGTTCTTCGTTCGTTCGTCCCGTAATTCGGTCATCAAACTCAAAACTTCGATCGTTCTTGAGTTCACGACTCACGTTTTTATCGTTCTCTTACATTCTTATGAAACCCTACACGTTCGGGTTCATTTATTTACTTTCTAATTCTCGTTCATCTTTTACGAAATTTTTTGCCATAACCGTTATAGCTCGATTTTAATCAGTTCTTCGCGAGCGTTTCTAACATTCTAACCAAGCGATATGCAACTAACTTATACGTGATGGTTTTAAACTTGTCCATCAACAACAATTATCCTCGATGGTTTTAAATTTGTCCATCAACAACGTTCTTAGCATGTTCTTGGCGTGTTCTTCGTTTTTAATCGATATTTTGGATTCTGAGTTTACTTTTCTTGGAATTTGATGTTATGAAACATCATTCCTTACTTATTTGACCTACTCCTTCATAAGATTCATTCGGATTGCTCAAAATCCTTACAAATCTTACACTTCCTTAAGAAATTTATAAACTAAATTCCTAGTTCTTATTTCTTCGTTTTCTCATGATTTCAACCATATGAAATAATTCTTAACTTCATCTACTCCTTATCTTCATTAAGTTATGTTTTGAACATATTAAACTTAAAGAAAATAGAAGAAACTAGGGTTGGATTCAGTTCTTCTTTAATCTTCTTAGTCGGACAAAGCGTGCACTTTCGGGCTAGCTTTTTCCTCTTCTATTCCTCTCTTCTCCCATTCGAAACTCTCTCTCTCTCTCTCGAAAGAGTGGGATTTTCAAAAGCTCAAAATAATGAACTTACGCTTTTATTTATAGAAAACCAAGGCTTAGGGCAAATTGGTCATTTAGCCCCTAACGTCCTTACTTATTCAATTCTTAGCCACCACCTTACTTGGTGGCCAGTGGTAAAGCATCCATGCCCATGGGTCTTCCCCATGGGTTGCCCCGTCAGGTTTACCCATCAGGTTTGACCCATCGGTTCGATCATGATTTATTTTCTTGGATCGGGCTTAATTAAATCTAACCTTTGGGCCTTACATTAATTCTTACTTGGCCTACCCACAAGCGATTACACATTCCATTGGGCTTGAAATAATCCGAGTCGGATGGTTTCTTCAAAGTCCATGAACTTCGAAAGTCCATTTAGACTAATAATGTATTATCTCGCATTCGATTCTCGTATTTTCGTATTCTCTTTGTATATCGTTAAATACGATATTCATATTATCGTCGTACTAATCTTCTAACTATACTTATATAATAACTAGTATTATACTCGTATTTCTCACGCATAATAACTCTAATTATTATACGAAATTATAAAATTCTCGGAACTCACTTTTCCTAACCTTTATGTTTTAAGTCATGGCGAACACTTTGTTTTTGCCATATTTGAAATATTATTGAATATTCCATTACGTCTTAGGATTATATCATTCGCGTTTCTCGTAAATTCAAAATAAATCTTGACGAACGGATGAATAGTTACTATTTTGTCTTTTTTCCAGAAAAATATTTTGTTCTAGAAAAACTTTCATTTTTCGTCTTGAAAATTCTTACTCGTTCGATCTATCTCGTAGCGAGAATCCTCGATTTATAATCATCCTAGGTTATAGAGCGATTAATAAACACATAGCACATAATAGTAATAATAAAAATTCATTTTATTAATAACTAATTCTTTAAACTTAAATTACGGACAATCAGATTTTTAGGGTTGTCACGATTAATGTGTTGTGTGTGTGTTGATCGATGTGCAATTTATTTGGAATTAGTGCGAGGCCTCGCTTCGCACCTATATCTAAAGGGTTTGAATTTGTATGAAAAATTTAGTTTTAAATATAATATAGTAGTGGGGTTTTATAAAGAGGTATTTCAAACCACATGCTCGATAGTAATTGAGACCTTTTCATACTTCCATTTTATTATTAAATGTTTGACTTGTTAGCTTTTATTTTTCGAGATCGAGGCATCTTGAGAAAATAATATCTAACGATGTCGAACTCCTCATAGGCATGAAAGTCATCTAAGAAAATTGAACCATAGTAAATAATGTACAAAAGCACTTACATTTGAAAATGTCCATCACGAGGCCGAATCTAGATTGATGGTGAATCTGTGATCACATGATTCTTAGGCTCACATGATCATAATTTATATATAAGCGATGGCAGTTATATATATAAAAGGCGTAAATATATATATATAGACATGATCAACCACCACGAAGCACCTCAGGTGGGGGATCGGAAATGTAAATATATAAAAGCGGTAAATATATATATAGAGACATGATCGACCACCACGAAGCACCTCCATGGAGGATCGTAAAAAGTAAATAAAGCGATAAATGTGATCAAGCGCCATGAAGTAAACTCGGTGGGGCCGAAATGTAAATAAAAGCGATAAAAGGCCTCGAAGTAAACTCCGGGCTGGCGTGAAATATAAATATATATATATATATAATGGATCTGTCCAGAACTCAGGAGACGGACAGGTCCAAAATCGAACCTAAAATTTTAATTTTAATTTTTTTTTTAGTAGAACAACTAAAAAAAATATTATGGGCGAATTTTTCCATAATATAATGTTTTAGGCGTGATTTGGATACCTATACCAAAAATGTATGTACATTACATTACGCAGTTATGCGGATATATTTTGATATATGTATCAAATCACACCAACTCTTAATATTATGTAAAAATTCAACTTCCATAATTTTTAATTTTTTAGTTGTTTTTATAAAAAAGAAAAAAAGGTCGATTTTGTTAAAAAATGCGAGTCGGACCTAATCAGGACTATATATATATATCTGTGATAAGCGCTCAGGATGTAAAATCCAAGCTCATCGGACAAAAAATCGACAAACATAGGTAGGTCCTACTTAGCGAAGGAATTCCCGTCTCTCCCCACCTAGTTCTTGTCTCACATCTCGGCCGGGGATCATATCCTAAGCTTTGATACTGTTGTGGCGCCCAAAAATAGGTATACATCACCCATCTTATGTGCGCCAAATATATGGTACATAAATCAAATACAACAATTATCTGTATGTTGTGTAAAATCGACAAAACATAAGCGAGAGTTTAAACAAGAATATTGCCTTCTAGGCAATATCCACTCTCAATGGAGTCCTCATAGGCGGTATAGAAGCTCAAATTACATCCTCATTACATTTATTATCACACTATTTCATAGAATAGTGAGGATTACTAATCTTATCATCTGGATTGTCAATGGTTCCCAGGCTCAGCCCATTTATATTCTCATTTCCTAAAGAGAATAATGAAGGAAAGGGTGAGCTCGACTAGCCTAGTAAAAATATTATGACTAAGATTATGCGAATAAGTTATCATTAGCCTTTAACAATGTGAAGGCGATAAAATACAATAGACATCAAGTTTAGCTGCGGTGATGAACAAGCGATCCATTAGAAAAGTCAAGTAGAGAATAAAATCTACTATCTTACATGATTTAAAATGTTTTCATCAATTTATTTATCATTTGAGACTCGACTTAATAAATAAACCACATCATTGAATCATCTACATACTACGGTCGAGGATATTCATTAAATCATCAATGGTCATGACTATCTTGAATAATCCTTGGTTATAATCATACCAAAAGCGTCAATCAGCCGCTACTGCCCTTAAGGATATTTTTATTACATCATTACGTCACATTACGGTTATGACTATCTTAGAATAATCCACGGTCATAATCACACCAAGTCCATCTATGCACGTAAGCGAAGATGACTTTTATCGATATAAACATGAGAATGATGACAATGATATAAGCATTAATCAAGCGAAAACAAGGATAAATATTTAAAGACTTTAAATTTACCCAAATATTATCAATCACTTAATACACTCATAATCTAATATTATAACAATATTTTAATCACTTCTTAAACTTATAAACAATTTATTTCAATTGTTTACACTTTACCAAATAGTGCATTTAATCATTCAAAATGCCATACTCATAAGATTTCATCACCGATGATCAAATCCCTTATCAAAAATCTCATATACCCGATATAGGATTTCCAAGCCATAAAATTCTATTTACCAATTTTGTTACTTCACATAACATATTTAATTCATTTACTCATAATAGTTCATTTTCATAAAAATACCAAATCGGTCCCAAAATATATCTTTTACGAGATTTAACGAGAATATAGTCCCATATTGAACATATATTTTCTCGAATTTTTAAAATTCATTTACTATTTTTCAAAAATTAATTTGTAATTAATTCCTTAAGAAATTAGCTACCTCAAGTTTAACTCGTGAAATTCCCAAATCTTGGCGGGATCTTTCATATTAACGTGATCTTCGGTTTAAATTTTATGGTCATCGGAGTTATAGAACTCCGGTTATAGCATTTAAATCGGAAAAACCTAAATATTGAAATCGTCATAACTTGCTCATTTTAAGTTAGAATGAGCTCATTTTTTGACAAGAGGTACTTTATCTAGTATATTTTCATGTCCCAAAAGGCCAGAATTTTCTCACAAATTAAGTGGCCAAGAAATAGCCCTTTTGAACTTACGAGGCGTAGCACTTTTCAAAATATTTTAGTTTTTGACTCCTTTGCTAAAATCAGTCCACACAAAAATCTACAACACCTTTTCCAGTGATTCCACTTGGATAAGTTAGAAAACTGATATATCTAACTCTAACCACACTAAAAAATTCGAAATAGAATAGGAGATATGGTCAATTGAATTTCATATTCTATTTTCACCAAAATCTGATTTTCAACCATTTGTGATTTCTAAGAAACTTTCATGTTTTCACCTAATAACCAACATAACTTATCATAAAACTTACTAATAATACATATACCCATGATTTTCATCGGGTCAATGCTTTTATTATGCCTTTCATCATAATCAGCGGTCAATGCTTATATTATGACTTTCATCGTAATCCACGTAAACAAATCATTTCCACAATTTAATAAGAAATTGAATATAAAGGATTATTCACCATGTATTGGTAATCCAAGAAATGAATATAAATGGATTATTCAAGGATTCACCATGCGCGATAGACTACAGACGAGTTATTCCCGATAGAATAATAAAAAAATGGAACGGTCGTGCGTAGCTTACAGACGAGGATATTAAAAAGCGAATAATAAATAATGGAATAACAACGAGAATTCACCATAAATGCGATAGGTAGGCGCGCAGACAGGTTATTCAATAGAATGATAAATAATGGAACCAGGTCATGCGTAAACACACCAATATGATATTCTGACAGAATAATAAAGATCGGAATAATAGAAGAATTTCACCATGTATGCGGTACTTCGCATATATAGGTTATTACAATAGAATAATAAGGAATGGAATAACAAAAGAATTTTACCAAGTATAGGGTAGTCCCCGTATACAGGTTATTCCAACAAAAAAATAAAGAATGGAATAACAGAAGTTCTCTTTGTGAATATGAAAGAAATAATACCTCTTACGATACAACAAATAATATCCCTTACAACTACAATAAAAAGGCTTATCAGCGACCGCCTATCGGTGACGCGCATGTGGTCATGAGATCGTATCGACAACCGCGTGCGATCGCGGATACTAATAAATAGATAATTTGGTAGTTGGATGGACATCGACGATCAACAATAGCGGCCGATTGAGTAGCGGCCGCGGTGTCGCTATTACGACTCATCTTGAGCCATCATCGGTGTGATATGACACTGCGTGTAAAATGGCCGGTAATAGCGGCCAAGAATCGATCATTTGGCGTCCGAGAAGGCAACAGCGGTCATTGTTATAGTATTAGCGGCCGCGTGCGATCATTTGATAATATTTTTTACAATATTTTCCTGTTTTATTGATTTCCCAAAAATAACACCTTTGTACCTACTTTCTATCGACACACAGCGGTATATATAAGCATCCATCCACCCATGATAACTACTATATAATAAACATCCATCCATATAGTCCAAAGAATAAATCTAAACCAACATAACACAATACAATCGTAAACATCCATATAATAGAATCGTAAACCAATATAGTCAAATAATGAATCTAAAAGATTACAAGGCTTTAAAAATCTAAAAAACAAGTCTAATGAGGCTTTACAAATCTAACGTGACTAGTCACAGCTCTTCATGGATCATCCAATTAGTACCATATAATTAACAAAAGAATAAAACATATATGTTATTTGTGTTAATACTTACATGACTTAGGAAAAGCTAAATAATAGACAATGAAGTTAAACATATAACTAAGGCAGTGATGCCGATTGGTGATGTCGATATCGATATATATACACAGTCGACACCTTGATCTTATGATCTTTCTTGCTTGCGCCTTTGCCTCGCTTGACTCATCGGGACTAAGAGAATCGGATGCCGCCTAGTATCTGAAGAAGATCACGATTCTAGCGGATCGCTCTCACCACGGTCGGCGAGGAGTATGATAGGCTAGATGAGCTGATATTTGTGTAGACTAGGAAGCGAAATTTGCTATGCCTTGATGGTCGAGGCGTCGTTTTTGTCCTTGGCCTTTAACATAGTTTTCTTCATAGCGAGACACCCTCTCCTACAATTCTTGATCAATCGATGAATGGCAGGGGTGCCTTTAGGATGGCGCTCGTTCATTAAGCCTTTATAAGTGTCTGTCGGAAGGTTGACAATTAAATAGTGAAAAATAAATAAAAAAATGCTACAAAAGGTCGTCTGATTTATAAACAACATATTAGTATAAAGTTAACTTATTACCACTATCTTATGACATCAGGCGGAGACCATCACGGGTGGCCACATACACATCGACCAATTGTTAGGTTGACCTTGAGACTCGAGACTACTACGGTTTATGTTCTCATATTAATATGTAAACATATGATATTTTAGCTACAAAACATATTTGTAAACATAAAATAAATAACTAAGCTAGCTCTTGAAACAAATAACAAATAATTAAGCCCTTATACATACGTACCCTAGCAATGATATCTTTGACTATGATATAAGTACCACCCTTGTACATGCCTTTTGCCTTTTGCCTTTAGATACACGGAGGATGCATTACGGCGGCGATCTTGCATCTCTTGACCCGACTCTCGGCTCTCCACTAGTCACACATACGCACCCATATGGGATGTGCGCACCCGAGGACTATGCTCATGCATATCTTTACTCACTCTGTCGTGGATGGTCGATCTCGACATTCTTGTGAGGGCTTTTTATCGTTCCTTGTTGATTATCTTTAGTTGGACGGCGTACTTACGCGAGCGATTGTGCGAATAAGCGATGCATATGCTTCGTCCCATCTATATAAAGCTTACGTAAATAAAACAACAATAATAATATTAAAAGCGTTATATTACCATAATCTAACATTACTAAACAATATTATTTGATTAACTATGTATTATCTATCAAAGTGATAAAAAATATACCAAAAAATTCATTATTTGCATCCTTATGGGTGAGAGGTGTGCTCGCCCATGTAATCCTTGGCGTGAGGCGATTCTATAAACATAATTGTGAAATGCATTTCACAATTTTACTATCTTTAAAATCACTACAATATCTGATAATTTACGTCATATATATATATATATATATATATATATATATATATATATATATATATTTATAACATTGTAAATATTAAACCCTTATATATATACGATGTTTAACTTACGTGCTTTACGGAGGAGGGCGAATACGTATAAGAATCGATCATCCGGATTAGTCGGAGAACCTTGACGCGTGATTGGGACCGAACCAACGCGCTTTCGTGCGACAAGTTTAGAAGACATCTATAAATAAAAAATTTAGGATGATAGTATGAGTTATAAATGAAAGGTACATAAACATGTCGAGGATATAGAGAACATATACATATGTAATTGTATGTAATACAATTAAAACTAAACATACATTTTATAGAAAAGGACAATAATGACAATTAATTGCATGAAATAGTTAACTCGACAACTATAAATGAAAGGTACATAAACAAGTTAAGGATATAAATAACATTCCTATATGTAATTCATTTGTAATACAATTACAACTAAACATACATTTTAATGAAAATCGTTGTCCGAGTCAGAATCATTTTGTACAAGTGTTGGAGATTCATAACCATCTTCTTCTTCAGATTCTGTGTTAGTGTCTGTCAATAACTCTTCCTCAATATCACTATAATCTGGCACAATAACTATCTCGGGATCCAATTCATCAGGTTCATCTCCACCCTCTAACTGGATTACATCATTGTTGCCCTCTATATTTATTATAGGAGGTCTATGAAGCATCTCCTCTTGGTAGAAATCCCCGTTTATTAGTTGGACACGACTGCGTGCGGGAGTATGAATTACAACTTGCCAATCGTGGCGATCTATCCCTTTTCCTAACGGGACTAGGAGTGTAGTATATTTGTATAGTTTTAGTTGGTAAAACAAATGTTCGTTGGAGTAAAGCCCAGGCCTATGGAGGTCGATATCGATAATTCCATATGCGTCAACACGTATCCCTTTTACGAATCAAACCAACAACACTTGAACAAGTTAATATGACCCCGTCGTGCCCTTGTATGACAACTCTATGATTTCCTCCAACTCCCCATAAAAAGGCACGACCAAGCTCATTGTAACAATCTCCTTGGACACACACTCCGAGTTCGTGGTTATTATCTGGCGCCCGTATGTCGTTGTATAAAATTCACAACCATTTATTTTGTAACCATTCTTGGTGACTTGGTCCATTTGGTCCCATACCTAGGACTTGTACATTATAGGAATCGTTGATCCCTCGATCAAAGCCTACAAAAACTCCATCTTATTCAATGAAGTCATAGTTAATATGGGTATATATATTATATATATATATATATATATATATATATATATGCTTAAGAAATAGAACTTACTTTGTCCTTTAGCCAAAGTGCAAATTTTTTATCACGATTGATTTGAATATCTTTATCGGTTATCTTGGGATGCTTCACTTTTAACTTCGTCATCGTACAATCTATACCATGTTATAAACATTAACATCTTTAGAATAAATTTTTAACTTCAAAGATATATTATTAAGTTTACATGTGTACCTCATAAATTAAATCGATCTCCTCGTAATTGAGAAGAATGTAAGTATGTGTAGCATCAGTTCTTGGTCGAGAGAGGAATATGCACTTCCCTTTTCAATAAGCATGACCCGATAGACCAAATCTGAGAGCAATAAGCGACCATTTAGTTCAACATTTCCCCCATCATCGTGTCTCGATACTCGATTGGCCTTTGTTCATACGGAAAATAATGCGAGACAACGTAGATATCTCATCGAAATTGTATGCCTCACATATCGACACCTCGACATAAGCTCTATTCTTCACCTTCCTCTTAAGGTTTCCCATCACCCTCTCGAAAGGGTACATCCATCTTTATTGAACTGCACCCCCAACACGAGCTTCATAGGGAAGATGGATTTACAAATGCTCCGTGGAGTTAAAAAAACCCGGTGGGAATATTTTTTCTAGTTTACACGTGATCTCTATGATGTTCTTCTCAAATATGTCACAGACATGTCCTTCTCATTTAATGATTTTGAACATAAGTCTTTGAAGAAAGCGACTAAGATCCATCAAAGCATCATTGGTTTATCTTGTTTTAGTATTTTATTTTATTGATTCAATAATTGTTGCGTTGATATTTTAAGGCGATCTAATATCCATGAACACATATTTGTATAATTATATTAATGGTCATGACTCTTCATCCCCGCAATTTCCACAGTAACACTATTCTGCCTTGCAATGTTTAAAAATGACTTCTTGCTTAGTCATAATATGCGGTTTTATAATCTTACTAGTTAGGAGATTCATAAAGTTCTAATCCAGGGCGCTTAAAATATCTTCATGAGTACATCCATCACAAAGCGTGCCAAAATGTACACATCTTCAACTTGCTTTTTGGATAATGTGTACCTTGCATAGGGGTTTTATAATCTGAGTTAGGAGATCTTTTGTCTTCCCCGCTTAAAAATACATTAACATTCATCACGTGTTAAACACATTGTCAAACACATTCTTCTCAATATGCATCACATCTAAATTATGACGAATCAAATTTGTAGACCAATAAGGCAATTCCCAAAAGATGCTTCTCCGAACCCAGTTATGAGATTCTCCAAACCCATTGATTATGTTTGTGGCATCAATCTTACCAAATAGGATAACCGGCAATCTCATCACACGATCTCGCATCTCCGTTCCCGACAATCGCGGTGCAGGGATATTATTGTCTAATTTCCCTTTCATGAAGTGTTCTCTATTTCTTCGAAATGAGTGATCTACTAGCAAGAACCAACGATAACATTCAAACCAGCAAGGCTTTCGACCTTTTAATAGATTGAAAGACTCTGTATGCTCCATACAATACGGACAAGCCAACTTCACGTGTGTACTCCATCTAGCTAACATGCCATAAGCTGGGAAGTCACTTATAGTCCTCATAAGCGCTGCCCTAAGGTTGAAATTTATTTTTCGTTTCAACATCCCAAGTCATACTCCATCCTCCACAATACCTTCAACTCGTCTATAAGAGTTCTCAAGTACACATCTAAGTTCTTTCCAAGACTCTTGGGGCCGGGGAACCACAGTGAAAGAAACAAGTATAGATGTTTCATACACATCAAAGGAGGTAAGTTATGCGAAATAACAATCATAAAGCTAACATGAGTGCGGAACAACTAAGTGGCCAAACGGATTGAAACCATCGGTGGACAATCCAAGCCTCACATTTCTAGGCTCCAATGCAAACCCAGGATGTGCTAAGTTTAAATCTTTCCAAGCTTGCCCATCTGCGGGATGATTTAATTCTCCATCTTTATTTGGAAAGTTCGCATGCCAACTCATATGTTAAGCTATTCTTGTAGACATGTACAATCTTTTTTTAGCCGATGTGTTATTGGAAAGTACCTTAGACTCTTAAATGGTATACTTGATTTTTTTTAGTCACACCCTCTTTATTAGGCCTAAGCCGATCATGACCGCGCAAAGCGTGCACCTTATCATCATTCATTTTCCTTATAAAACAACATGCAATCGTTGGGACATGCATCGATCTTTTGGCATCAAGACCCAACTTCTTCACCATTTTCTTACAACTTGATAATAGTAACGACTAATTTCTCACCGTTAGGGCAACATACTCTTAATGGCCTTCAAAGCGACTCAAAACACTCTGGCTCATATTGTGAGACTTGATGTAGTGTCGCTGCAGACAATGTGTGTGCAACCATGCAACCATGCCACAATGGCTCACTACCCTCATCTAATAACTTAAAGAATTCTTTGGCATCGAATTCATAGGTTGCTCTCTGCCTTGTTCCCGGTCAAAATTTGGCCCTCTGATATCATGAACCATTTCATTCAAATACGATGAGTACTACTACCGAATTGTGTATACGTGATGCCACCATCTCTTCTCTGCCAATGTGCCCACCAGTATTCTTTTTAATTTTTCATGAACCCAGAAACAAGTAAATGATAGTTCACCATGTCTCTATTCATATAATTTACATTTTTACACTTCAAACATGGACATCGTATCTGCGACTGACCATTCATACATTCCGGGTGACTATACGTATACTCCAAAAACACATGGCAACCAGCTCTAAATTCAGCTGTAGCACCTATCTGGGCACTTGACTTTCATCGTGCCATCCAACTATGGTCTGAATAGAGGCCCATGATTCCACGAACATTATAAATGTTAACATATGACTTGAGCATACTTGTAACCATATAACTTGAGCATACTTGTAAACATGTGACTTGAGCATACTTTTAAGCATATAACTTGAGCATACTTATAAGCATGCATATGATTAACATTTGAGCATACTTGTAAGCATATGAGTTAAGCATACTTGTAACCATATGACTTGAGCATACAAGTACTTTAAAGAGCTCGTTAATCTCCCTCGACATAAAGAGATCGTTAATATTATAAATGTTTGTAACTACACCAAACAAAAAAAAAATTAGCAAAGTCTCCCTACAATATGGACTAACCACATGCACGATGGCATGCATATATGGTCATTTCTAAGCACCAAAGACACAAACCAAGAGAAATATACAAAATACCAAAATATATATTTCCCCAGAATCAGACACAGTCATATAAATCTAGAATGAAGCCAAAATCACAACATATATATTTCCCCCATTTGTAATGGCAAACTTAAAGTAACTATTTAAGTTTAATGTATTTGAACTCATGTTATAGCAATTATGAGTTTTTAGTTAATTATAATCAACGTTTGATGTGTTAATCGATGTTAATCAATTACTAGTTCCATCTTTCTTTTTAGTTTTTGAAGTATTCTTGATAGTGATTATACATTGCCTGAATAAATTTAGGGAGGTCGATGTGGTAGGCATCTTCCGCTACAAGAACACATGGCCTCTGTGCCTCGAGTTTCTCATAAGTGGTAAGATTGATGTGAAGCCTCTTATAACCCATAGATTTGGATTCTCCTAGAAGGAGGTCGAAGAAGCCTTTGAAACTAGTGCTCATGGTGGTACTGCTATTAAGGTCATGTTCAATCTGTAGATATAGGTCCTATCATCATCTTGTATTGGATTAAACTTACGAAGAAGTCTAAAGTCGGTAATCCTTATTGTGCTTAGAGATAAGACCTACGAAGAAGTTGTAATAAAACATGAAAAAGAAAATGAAATCTAGCTTACAAATATAAGTGTCCTAGTTTCCAATAACTTTTAGACAATTTTGTGAGTATAAATATCGCTCTTTTTTTCCTTTTTTAGAGCGATAAATATGGGCATTAGTTTTATGTTCATTTGATGTCTCATGCAAGTCCCGATTTGTTATAAGAATGCATTCTACCCAACCTGCCCAAAATCCAAGTATACTTGATGACAAAAAAAAGTAAGAGAAATGGAGGAAAATTAACAACCCCCTCTTCTTTTTCTTTTCAATTTTTATCCCTATATTACTTACTGTCTAAATCAATCCAAACTTACATCTTACATCACACTTGTTCAAGTCCAGAGGAACAATCTTACATCACACTAGAATACGCACAACATAAGTATAATTTTTTTAACCAGAGGAACAATCTTACATCACACTAGTTCAAGTCCTCTGGTAACTCTGCAAAGAATTATTTGTCCATGCCCAGGCGAGTAAACTCAAAAACATGATCGAACAAGGAAAACTACTATCTATTTCAGAGAAGTTTCATTCAATGTTAAGTATTATAGAACAAATCAAGTACTCAAACAATTTGTGTAAAATGCTATGTTTTATTATCACAACAATTCTGGCTTTATAAGCATTCATCTAACAAGAAAGAGAAAATACAGCAGCCCACATAGCACATACTCTGCTTAGTGGTTTAGATAACGTGAATAATTCAAATAGCTAAAAATCCTAACAACCTTGAAGAATAGGTCTTTATTCCAACAGACTAAACTCAAGCAATTTCTTCCAACAATTATCACACACCCAAAAAAATAAAATTTGCCTCCATTAATATTAGACCCAGTTTGCAAATTTTCTTCAATAAATCAAACAAATTATCAAACAATAACATCTTTGGTTTAAAATATTCATTAAACTCTTTGCAATAAATTAACTCTTAAAACACAAATTGTTAGCAAACATCTTTTGATTTGAGAAGAACGAACAAACATAACAAACAACCAAAAAAATTAGAGAAGAAGAACATAAAAAGTAGCCCTTACCTCTAAAATTAGTCTCTAATTTGAAGAAGAATGGACACAGACAGAACCAACCGGCCTCCCTCTTCTCTTCTCCCCCTTCTCCCTCTTCTCCCTCTTCTATGTCGCCCTCTTTGTTTTTCTTCTGCTGCATCGAGCAAATTGAACACCTGAGTCTGTAAATGTTTAAGAGCATTTCTATTCGATCGATCGCTGGCGTCATTGATAGAGATTAATCATAAAAGAAATCAATTTTTTTGGTGGGAATTTATACAAATTGTCACGGTCATTGAAATTAGATAGCGACTATAATCCACAATGATCGCGAGATAGCGATTCCATAGTCTTATTAAACAATAACATTGTTGGTCGCAGTGTAGGCCTTTTTCTTCTAGTGTTTAAAGAAGAGTACTTGACGGGTGATATACTTTAAGAAAACTTGCACTACGCTTTCAAAGCTTTCTTAAACTCTAAAGAAATACGCTCAAGATTATAGAAGAAGAATTCTCTCTATTGTTTCTCTCTCAGAGTTTCAATGAATTCTTAAGAAATAATGAAGGAATGAGCTTCTATTTATAGGAGAATGGATTGAATGGTAACTAATTTATGAATGTTTTGATTGATTCACTTTTAAGCAGAATCTAGATTGATTTAATAAAATATTCTAATAAATCAAAATCTTTTGAAATAAAATATAATATATTCTATTTATAATCTAATAAAATGAATAACTTTATAAAAGTATTTTGTTTTATATAAAAAGATTTTAATATGTAAATACTATACGAGCATTTATGCAAACACTTTGCATAATAAAATATAATATATTCGAATTATTGCCTAATAAAATAAATAACTTTATTAAAGTATTCTATTTTATATAAAAAGATTTTATTATGCAAAACACTATGCATAATAAAATATAATATATTTTAATTATTGTTTAATAAAACAAATAACTTTATAAAAGTATTACATTTTTTATATAAAAAGATTTTTGTTTTATTACATTAATAATACTAATAAAACAAAACTTCGTCATCATTATTATAATTCACACTATTAATCGACTGTGTCATTCCTAAGAAAGAGGGGCTTTCCAATAAGGATTTCTCCCTCATTGGCGCAAGTAGGTGACAAACCTCTCCTTGGCGACTTCTAGACATCGTTAATATTGCAAATAATAATATTAATAACTTCATCATCTCAATTATTGATTTAATAATATATAAAATATTGACAATAATTGAATCAAATAACGTGAGATACTATGCAACAATTATTGTAGCAATAATTGAACAAAATTGAGTGACTTCTCACGTAAGCATCAATAATCAATACCTGTGGTGCTACTATGCAACCACGCATATTCGCATACTTTTACTACCGAAGTAGTTCAATAGTATTAACGGTAAAACTTCCTTAGTATTAATTTCATAAAAATATTTTGTCATTTTCTCAATCCAGATAATAATTCCATTTGTGGGGTCCAATTAATGATTGTCGCCGATGCGTAATATTCCCCGACAAAGAATATTCCCACCGAATCGAATATAATATAACAACTTGCATACTTATAAAATTTATAAATATTACCCACAACTATAACATTATATTAAATGCACACCATAATATTAAGAAAATATTTCAAAAAATTTAAATCTTTATTAAGTAAAATTTGGGATTTTACAGAAATGAAAACCACTGAATCAAGTGGGCATACACACAACACGACTCAATGTGAAGAATAGTGTGTGCAAAGATGAAGAGAAATGCTTTATAGAGTGCGAGAAGGCTTACGTTGGTAACGCCAAGGCAGAAGTTTACATGACTCTAGATGGATAAACACTCGGCTCCCACCGTCAGAAAAATATAGCTATATGTGAGCTAACAAGTGTTTAAAATGAGAAAACACTCAATATGGGGTGTGTACAAAAGAAATTGGATGACAGGCTTTCTTGCCTCTTTTTTCACTTACAAATGGCCACCCCAAACACAATGCGGTACCGGGGCTCTGTGAGTCTCGACATCTCAAGTATGTGCACTCGTGTACTATGATATCCGCTCAAACTTGCAAAATTTCAATCCGAGTATCCGAACGAGGTGTAAAAGACCTTCTTCCGGACCGCTTTTTGTCGAGAGTTACACAATGACATGGGATTAGAGGTCAGACGAAGTTTGGAAGAGGGACCATGCCCATGGTCTTCAAGCTTCAAATTCTATCCAGGTGGCCGCCCACGTAATAGTCCTTTCGGGATTGAAACTTTTTGGCTCTTGTGTGACATTGTTGTGTAGAAATGTATATATGAAATGTTGAGAAAGACGCAGTGGTTGAGGTGGCAAGATGACAATTTTTTCCCTCACCAGGGTTATCTCTTGTTTGGGGCGATAGCAGGGCGTTGCTTTCAAGGTTACATCCGAGATCGATGCTGCAAGTGTTTAAATTCCGCAGGGTCATCTGTAAGTGTGCATGTCCTCTCGATGTTAGCTTTGGGTCTTTGGAATGAGTGCCTCGGCAGGAGGTCTGAGATTGAAGCTGATTGTATGCATTTGAAAAAAGCATTTCCAGAGTTATCGTCGAAACTGCAACAACATTCTTTGGGGTTATCTCCAAGGACGAAACTCGGGGTTATCTCCGAGGTTGGAATTGATACTCCCGGTGTGTTTTCTGGGGTTAAAACTGAACTTCCGATAGTATCCGGAATGGATATGAGCTGTCTTCCAGGGCTATCTCAATAAGATGAATATGCCCTCTTGCGATGTTAGTAACAGGTGTGCAGAAAATTTTGAGTGTCTACAAGAGTCTTTAACTCTATCTCCATCTTTTGTAAGTCATACAAAATGGGTCTTTGAGTTAATAATATCACACTCGTAACCACATACGATCTTCTACTCAACTCATCAGCTACCATATTTGCTCTTCCACGATGATATTGAATGTTATGGTCGTAATCTTCAACAGCTCGAGGCAACGTCTTTGACCCATGTTATATTAGTTTTGGGTGAAGAAATATTTAAGGGTTTTGTACCGGGTTCAAGATCGATACAAAATTTGATTTCACTGTATGGGGGTAGGCTAGGAAGTTCTTCAAGGAATACATCGAAATTTATTAACAATAGAAATAGTATTTGACTCTTATCCAAGACTTGGATAACACGTCACATTGATATATCAACTTTCCAACGTTATTCACGGCGTCCCCTACGGAAAGTCGGCTTTAGTTCATTAAAAACTTGGAAGTCAACATCGAAAGGTTCGGGGCTCTTACTTATGGCTTAATATGATAATGATTAAGTATAACGAGTTGGTTTAGAATTTGAAGACTAATAACCTTACCAAAATAATCAAGTTTTGCATGATGAGTAATTAACTAGTCGATTCCTAAAATCACATCAAATGTAAGTATTTTCAAAGAGATAAGATCGACAGGTAACGTGAAAGTGTCGATTTTAATCAAACAAGATTTATAAATAGTGGATGTAACGAAGGTTTCTCCTAATGAAGTTTCAACCAATAAGTCAAAGTCTAACTTCTCTGGGGTCAAATTTAAATGTTGAGTGCAAATAAGAGAAATAAAAGAGTGGGTAGAACCGTTGTCGAATAAGGTATAGACTTCGCAAGAGTTTATTATTAACTTACTTGTGATAACTTCATTCGAATTCCTCGACAAATGCTCTCACTTAAACTACCGGCATGATTTGTTTGGAACAGCCTTCGGTGTCTCCATCCCAGCTGGACTTGACTTCACTACATGATAAAATCAAGCTAGGTGACATTCTCTTTCACAATTGAAACACGCTTTGGGTTGCTGTGTACAGTTTGGATGGATGTGTCCCTCTCTGTCCGTATTTGAAACATACGACCGGTGGTCGTTCTTCTTCCTCGAAAATGGGTGCTGCTGTCTTTTCATCATTATTGAATCTCCTCTTCTTGAAGTTGTTCTCACTTAGTTCACCATTCCTATTATCTTGGACATGATTACCACCGAAGTGGTTACCATTTATGGCATATTGATTCCCTCCACGTTTGTTGTCACCACTTCGATGACTGCTTACCACTGGTATTATCGTTCTGCCCGCTGCTCTCTCTTGGTTGGGTTGACTCATTATCGCACTCCAATAATTGAGCCCTATTAATTTAATGAAATTCTTATCAAAATATTAAAAGTCATTAATTATAGCTTAAAATATTTTTAAATCATTTTTCTCATTTTTAAATGATTTTTAAATCAATAAAACTATTTTAACTCGTTTATTTAATATAATAATTAAATAAATCTATTATCATTAATATTAATTTATTAATAAAAATTCTCCAAAAATATTAAAAGTTACATTTTATAACTCAAAATATTTTTTTAGACACTTTATTCTTATTTAAAATGATTTTTATAATATTAAAATCATTTTTTCTAATTTATTTAATATGCTAATTAAATAAATTAAATATCATTAGTATTCAAATAATTATAAATATTAATGAAAAATATCTCAAATTATCAAAAGTTAATTTTCATAATTTAAAATAATTTTTAAAACCATTTTATAATTTTTTAGAGTTTATTTTCTATTTTAATCAATTTCTGAGAAAATTAAAAATTAAAAATATTCAAAAGCGTCGCTTATAGGTTATAGCGACGCTTTTCATCGCTATAGGTGTTCTTGGGGCTCAAGAACACTAACGATCGATGTTGTTGAGGGTCACGTTTGACGTTTGATGGCCGTAATTCTCATCCAATCGTGTTCGGGGCTTGTTTATGCATCAATTACGTAGAAGGTATGTAACACTACGATTAACAACCAACATCTTGGTCATACAATAACTCAAATGCATGATTGAAGTCTCCAAATATCTTGTTAGAGGGTTCTGGGTTTTCTTGGTTACCCGAAACCCGAGGCGATTCAGTACCCACTTTGATGCTCGATAATCTCTACGTTACGGTCATTATATGGTTATGTTTTTGGTCCATACAGGTATTACACATGACAAGGAATAACTATATATCATAATCGCAGTCCAAATATAACACAATCACCATATATGATCCGGTCAAACCATGTCAAAGGGCTTTTTCATACGGTTTCTAGGTTTTCCAGAAACTTCACTTCACGACCGAATGGTCTAGTTTGACCACTCACTGCACTCGATCAGTTAATGGTTTAAAGGATCTCAAGACATGGATCTAGAGTCCATATAACACACTACAATCTGGTTACAACAACAACATCATATCAACTAACATCTGACAGATCAAGGTGTTGCAAAATCTTGTCAGACCCCAGTTATGGATTTCTGGGTTACTCAGAAATCACTCGGTCACGGTCGGTCAACCGACTTTAACTAACAATATCTTGCAATCTGGACATGGAATAGCTATGATTACACTTCCAGATCACAGTCCTCATGTCAGACTACAAGTCTAAAACATAAAACAACCCAAATCAAAAATAGATAAGGATCTAGAGCCACTTACATTAGCTTGTCAGACCACTATTAATGTTCTTGGGTAGTTTTGAAAAACATTAGTTGTAATGCACTTTGATGCTATAGATCTATGATATATCATCATAGATCATCATAAAACATCTTCTAACACTTATATAAACACATAAACATCATTTCTATCTAAGCATACAAGATCAAACTATGAGTTAGGGTTTTACCTTCTCTTGTCCAATCTTTGATTCTAGCTCTTCTCCGATCGATCTTGATGATCTAGGGGCTTGGTTAGTAACTAAAACACTTAAGATTTTCATGGCTAAGTAGAGAGAAAAGGTTTGTTGAGAGTTAGAGAGCAAATGTGCCATTTTGGTGAACTTTCTCTCTCCTAAATCACTTATAACTTATATGCAATGAATCCAAGTGTGCAAGGTGGCAAGATATGGATCAGATTTGTATTGAATTTCCAGCACATGTTCTTATCCCAAAGTGATTACTCATTAGATCTTGCAAATCTCTTTACTTAAATTCAAAGTAAAGGGTATTTTGGTCTTTTTGCCCTAAAAGGGTATTTTCATAATTTTCCTTAAAAATTTAAGGGTATTCTAGTCATTTAACATTACTTCTCTTAATTCTCACCATTAGGGTTGGTAATCTCGATTTAGGTTTCCTAATTACAATTTAGGGTTCCCAAATTTAAAATTTGGGTTTTATGGCATTCGATTAGGGTTCCTAAGCGCATGCGTTAGGGTTTTTAATCCTTAGATTAGGGTTTCTAATCCCTTATTAGGGTTTACTAATGGTATACCCTATCCGATCAATCACTTATCAAAAATTCTATTCAAGATTCAAAACACGCACGCACTCGGTTATGATTGTTATAACTAAGTTTTCTACCGAATCCCTATCCAAACTTAGGGTTAGGGTTTCTATTCTCTATTAAGTGTAACTCTACTCTTATATCTCAGTCAAAACACAAATTGACGTATTCTCTAATCTCGCATTACATATACTCAACTCAATATTGATAATCAATATTAATATTAATAAAAAAAATTATTAGTAAAATTCGGATTATTCGAAATCCCAGGTTATCACATTCTCCCTTCCTTATAAGAATTTCGTCCTCAGAATCACCGCTTCCTTACTCCCTACAATCTTTTAAAGTTATATCATCAATTCACTATCATCAACACAATATTCATTTGTGTCTCAAAATTCTAACATGTGATTTGAATCTTATAAAAGAAAAAATTAATTGAGCAATATCTATCAAATATTTCTCATAAAATTTAATTTCTAAAAGCGAAATCATTACTGTTGCCACCTCACAGGCGTACCACTTGCATCTTGCATTGTCATATTAAATTTCTGAGGTCCTTGATCTCTGGTACATGCGGGGTTCTCTAAACGCCAAGGTTCCACTATCGAGGTCCCTTGTTAACACTTCCTTCTCTACATTTCTCTTTAAGCGGTTCAAAAAATGGTGATTTGTCGATCCACACGTAAAAACAACCTTGGATCTTTTTTTGATTTGGGACAATTGGGTGACATGTGTCCCTCTTGACCATATTTATAGCAAACTCCCTTTTTCTTCAGACATACTCTTAAATGATTCTTCCCACAAGTAGCACATGGCTCCCCTCCTTTCTTATTCCCTTTTATCTTGTTACCCGACTGGGTATTCTCGCTCCACTTCCTATTTTTTGGATTAATACCACCACTGCTTCCTCCATCATTTATCTTCTTCTTCTCCTGATTATACCGGGATGCAGCTTTGCTTCCCCCCTCCGAAATAATTGTTATCTCCAACAAAACCGCGAACGTATTAATTGCAATCTGACTACTTTATTGTATATACCAAAGCTCAATCCATTTTCAAATCTTCTTGCCTTTTGTAGCTCCGTATCCACCTGATGAGGTGCAAATCTCGCTAACTCAATGAATTTAGCAGCATATTCAGACACCGACATATTCTCCTGCTTTAGTTCTAAAAACTTGACCTCCATCCGAGCTTGCATACTCAGTGAAAAGTAGTTCTCAAAGAATAGCTCCTTGAATCTTGTCCAAGTCACCACAGTTGTACCAGCTCTCGCCTGATTAGTCTCCCACCAGTAATTGGCTTCTCAATTCATCAAATAAGTTGCAAAAGCTGTCTTTTTCTTTTCTGCCACTCTCACAATAATAAATTCCTTCTCCATCTCCTTCACCCAAGTTTGGGCTTCAATCGGATCTGTAGTCCCTTTGAATTCAGGTGGTTCTATCGCTTTAAAATCTTTAAAGTTAGCCAATCTATCGGCTGGCTGATTTTTTGCTCTCGCTCTTTCTGCTGGAGCTCTATTTCCCATAGCATGGGCTAACATGTTCCCCAAATTCTACATCGGGTACATTTGACCTCCTTCATTATTCACTTACTGCTCTTTTCTTTGATTTTGATTACATTGTTTAGGTGGCATGATCCGATTTTAATAAAAATCTTACATTAATTCTCTTTTTTACCCAAATTCTTATTAATCATACAATAAGAATTTAACACAAAGTTCTAATATAATTGAATATTTATTAAGATTGCACATAGTACATTTAGTACTCAACATATACAATTATCCCATTTTAATCAAATATTAGGATTAATAACACAAATTTACACAAAAAGTTGCAATTTTCTAACTTTATACAAAAAGTTGTACTTCTCCATTCACACATAGCTATTCCCAATTCGTCAAACTTACCACACCTAGGGGTTCAGGAACTTGTCAAAATTATATGAGTTTATGAACTTATCCTAGTCAAACCATTGGTGTCCTTTCACTGAGGGATTCAAAACATTTCATATAATTATGAGTCATGAACTTAACATAAGTATGAGTTTTAAGAACTCACAAATTAATCTTAATCTTATATTCATATAGAAAATAGATTTCATTTATACAAAATATATATATATATATATATATATATATATTTACATATGTTCACACATCGTTCTCAATTTTACAACTGTTAATATCACTTCTTACTATCAAAAGATATTAATATTTATACTTAAGCTATCTACCGTCCACTCCCTTCTCCGTTCTTCTTTTTGTTAGCACACTTGTTGAATCTGTGACTGCTCTCTCAACATGAAAAACACTTCTTCATATTTGGCTTAGGATAATGTAGGGAAATATGTCCTTCCTACTTATAATTGAAGCACACGTTCTTCCACATCATGCATTCTCTCCGTGAGTCTTTCAACACTTACTCTGAGACTTGTTTCTTCTTCTGGTTTGAATTTTCAGAACTATCACTGTCGTGATCCCTCTTTCTCTTATTCTTGCCCTTTTGCTTGATTATTCCCTCCGACGATCCACCACCTTTAGTCTTCATCCTTTCCAACTGCGCCTTCAACTCGTTCCTTTCTTCATTCATTTCACGTAACGCCCTTTCTGTCTTCCACAACTCCTCTAAGAGATACTCTTTACTCCGGAGTTCTTGTACTTCTACAAATAGTTGTTCTTTTTCTCCAAATTTAGTTTTATTCTCTCTCTCCACCTTAGCTTCTTCGGACTCTGCCTCCTCATCACCACTCAGATACATCTCGGGATAATCATTACGATCACTCCCGAGATTCACCATAGATTCAACTTTCCCCACTTCTTCAATTGACTCACTTTGTCCTGGAACCTCGGCTACTGGCACTAGTGCGACACGCTAAGCATCTCCACTCTCATTTCATATTCTCCTGATATCATACAATCAGTTTAAACAACTTGATTAGTACTTCACTAGTACAAACTTCTCACACTATGTGTCCACATATCTCACTATCGATACATTTCGGCAATCCCTCACTTAGTAGTCTAAATGAGTATTCTATATCTCACTTATGGTTATAATCCTAGGGTTTTCCCCCTACTTAAGGTTTATAACCTATGGCTTTGATACCAACCTCTGACACCCCAAAATCTGGGTTACCTGACCTCCGAGTTTGGTGCTCATGATCCATAATATAATTAACATCTAACTACCCATTCATTGATGAATAGAATATTACACCACATTAACTGATATAGTTAATACATTCGTCCCAGGTTATCTAACCTTCATATTTCAAACATACCCTTTAGATATACAAAAAGGGTTTACAAACATAACATAATAGTAATGTTAATCATAGTTATCCCATCATAACACATTTGCCTTTGTTCTTCACATCACCTCCGGCCACCTCGTCTATAGCTGAAATGTTTTATTTAGCAAGGGTGAGGAACAAATTTGCCCCGCAAGTTAAGATATACAATGAATGTATAAGCATCAGAATAACAGACTATCTATTTTGATAGAATGAAACCAAAGTTCGGAGAACTTTGAAATAGCTGAGCAATTTGTTCTTCTCTAACCAATCTTCTCGCAACCTACGCAACACAATAGTTTAATAATGAAAGGGTACAACACTTTCAAAGTTTCTACGTTATTCGATTGAATAATAATTTAGAAGAATTCTCCAAAGATTAAGAAAAATGATCTCAAATGATCTTGAAATTTATCTTCTCGAGTAACTATCAAAGTTTTACTTTGATGTACCCAAATAATAGGATGGAAATATTTTCCAGAGTTATGCTGAGTGATCACAAAGGATCTTGAACTTCTCTTCTCGAGTAACTATCAAAGATATACTTTGATATACCTAGGTGTATCAGATAACCATAAAGATTAAATCATACCCCTCTACAAGTATATAAAGTGATCAGCTTCATTATACCTTATATTATGCATAATACTTAAAAAGCGCGCAATGGCCGAATATACGACCAAAAATTCTCCACCTTTTTATTAAAAGGTTGTTCTTCTCAGTCTTAGAATCAGAATTTGATTTAGCACGAAATACAATGATTTCAAAATCCAATAACTTCTCTTCTCTTCTCGAACTTATCAAATTTACTTTCTTGATCTAGCTGAAATAATTGGCATCGATCTATCAATAATAATTGAATTCTCTTATCTTATCTTATCTTCTCGAACTTATCAAGTTCTAACAAATATTTGTCTAGCCAGAACAATTGACTAAGACATTTCTCAACATGATTCAACAATAGACATGAATTATTTGTACTATTTTCAATCACTAATAGATTCTACAGAAGTGAATATCCAATAATAATTATTCTACAAATATATATTCTCATAATCACTAATTCAATTTGAATTAATAAACATGCACTAACTGCGAATAATCAACAATAAATTCTCAGACGTGGTCTAATCAACAATAATTAACCACCATAATATTTGAACAAATATAACTCAAGGTTGAGTAAAGGAAACTTGCCTTTCTCGTTGATTACTGCTACAAAATATACTTATCTGCGTTCGAAAGACCTATAACCAATAATATCAGTCTCACAATTAGCACAATAATTTATAACATGTAACACTGTAATTTATAGTCAATACTTCTCTTAGACACATTACCACATAGTCACATCAGTGTTTATAACCAATATAAACACTCATCAAGTCTAACTAGTTCGGTTTGGTTGGACTCCAGTCTATTCTCGGTGTACTTGTCACCTTATCCGACAATTAACACACTAATTGTCAATTAAATTGATCCCAAAGCTTCAATATTAGATAAGTCAAACATCATTAATAATATTTTTCGGAAGCTTTTAATAATTTTATTATAATTATTATAATTTATAATAATTTTTCAAACACCGAAATCATTTTTAAATGATTAAAATACTTTTTAATTCCATCATCATTAATATTTAATAATATTAAAATATTAATGATACATTTATCAAAATATTAAAATTATTAATAATAACTTAAAATATTTTTAAATAGCTTAATATTCTATTTAAATGATTTTTAAAATAATTAAAATCATTTTTAAACCATCACCATTAATATTTAAATATTAATGAAATTCTTATCAAAATATTAAAAGTCATTAATTATAACTTAAAATATTTTTAAATCATTTTTCTCATTTTATAAGATTTTAAATCAATAAAACCATTTTAACTCATTTATTTAATATAATAATTAAATAAATCTATTATCATTAATATTAATTTATTAATGAAAATTCTTCAAAAATATGAAGGTACGATTTATAACTCAAAATATTTTTTAGACACTTTATTCTTATTTAAAATGATTTTTATAATATTAAAATCATTTTTCTCTAATTTATTTAATACACTAATTAAATAAATTAAATATCATTAATATCCAAATAATTATAAATATAAATGTAAAATATCTCAAATTATCAAAAGTTAATTTTCATAATTTAAAATAATTTTTAAAACCATTTTTGTAATTTTAGAATTTATTTTCTATTTTAATCAATTTCAAAAAATCGTAAATTAAAATATTCAAAACTGTCATTTATAGCTATATAGCGACACTTTTCGTCATTGTAGGTGTTTCAATTTGAAGAACAACGACAATCGATGTTCAAGGGTAATGTTCAATCGACCTTAATTGTCAATCCAATCATGTTTTGGGTTTGCTTATGTATTAATTCTATTGTAGGTATGTAACACTACCATTAACACCAAACATCTTGGTCATACAATCACTCAGATGCAAGATCTAAGTCTCTAAATATGTTGTCAGAGGGTTCCTGGGTTTTCTGGGTTACCCAAAAACCAAGACAGTTTGGAGTACCCACTTTGATGCTCGATAATCTCTAGGTTCTGGTCATTATATGGTTATGTTTTTGGTTCATACATGTAGTACACATGACAAGGAATAACTACATATCATAATCTCAGTCCAAATATAACGCAATCACCATATATGATCCGGTCAAACATGTCAGAGGACTTGTTCATACGGTTTCTTAGTTTTCCAGAAACTTCACTTCGTGACCGAATGGTCTAGTTTGACCACTCACTGCACTCGATCAGTTAATGGTTTAAAGGATCTCAAGACATGGATCTAGAGTCCATACAACACACTACAATCTGGTAACAACAACAACATCATATCAACTAACATCTGACAGATCAAGGCATTGCAAAATCTTTTTAGACCCTAGTTATGGATTTCTGGTTTACCTAGAAATCACTCGGTCATGGTCGGTCAACCGACTTTGACCAACAATATCTTGCAATCTGGACATGGAATAGCTATGATTCCATTTCCAGATCACAATCCTCATGTCAGACTACAAGTCTAAAACATAAAACAACCCAAATCAAAAAAACTGATAAGGATCTAGAGCCACTGACATTAGCTTGTCAGACCAATATTAATGTTCTTGGGAAGTTTTGAAAAACTTCAATTTTAATGCACTTTGATGCTATAGATCTATGATATATCATCATAGATCATCATAAAACATCTTCTAACACTTATATAAACACATAAACATCATTTCTATCTAAGCATACAAGATCAAACTATGAGTTAGGGTTTTACCTTCTCTTGTCCAATCTTTGATTCTAGCTCTTCTCCACTGATCTTGATGATCTAGGGGCTTGGTTAGTGACTGAAACACTTAAGATTTTCGTGGCTAAGGAGAGAGAAAACGTTTGTTGAGAGTTAGAGAGTAAATGTGCCATTTTGGTGAACTTTCTCTCTCCTAAATCACTTATAACTTAGATGCAATGAATCCAAGTGTGCAAGGTGGCAAGATATGGATCAGATTTGTATTGAAGTTCCAATATATGGTCTTATCCTAAAGTGATGACTCATTAGATCTTGTAAATCTATTTACTTAAAATCTAAGTAAAGGGTATTTTAGTCTTTTCGCCCCTAAAAGGGTATTTTCATAATTTCCCTTACAAATTTAAGGGTATTCTAGTCATTTAACATTACTTCTATTAATTCTCACTATTAGGGTTTGGTAATCTCAATTAGGCTTTCCTAATCGAGCACGTATTATCTTCACCATGTCTTGCCATTTGCTGTACAATCTCAGGTCCCAACATCCGACGTTCACCCACCTCATCCTAAAACAATGGAATTCGGCACTTCCTTCCATACAACGCTCAAGTGTGGCGGCATGCCTATACTAGCGTGAAAACTATTGTTGTAACGAAAATTCCACCAACGGTAGATAGTCATCCCAACTCCTTTGAAATCCATAACACAAGATCTTAACATATCTTCAAACATTTGAATTATCCGTTGACTCTGACCATCCGTCTGAGGATGATACGCTGTACTCAATCTTAAGTGTGTTCCCATTTGCTCTTGCAAACTCCTCCAAAAGTTCGACGTGAATCGAGGATCACGATCTGACACAATCGAAACAGGTACTCCATGTCTGGAAATAATTTATTAGACATAAAGCTTAGCTAATTGTTCTAGGTTATACCTAACTCCTATTGTTAGAAAATGACCCGATTTTGTCAATCGATCCACTATCACCCAAATAGCATCGTATCCTTTTCTTGTTGTTGGAAGTGCCACCACAAAATCCATTATGATGTGCTCCCACTTCCATTCTGGAATTCCTAATGGTTGCAACAACCCGCTAGGTCGTTAGTGTTCAACCTTAACTTTTTAACAAGTTATGCACCTACTAACGTATTCTGCTATCTCCCTTTTCATGTTCGGCTACCAAAAGTTCTGACGAATATATTGATACATCTTCGTACTACCGGGATGTAACGAGTACCTCGAACTATGAGCCTCCATCATTATTTCCTCTTTTAATTTGGAATCATTTGGAACCCAAATCCTTCCTTCAAAATGAAGTAATCCCTCCTTATCGAGGTTATACTTAGTCTTTTCTTCACCTTCTTTCCTCTTCTTCATCAGCTCGCATTCCTCGTTGCTCAATTTTACTCCCCTAACCCGTTCCAGTATGGTCGGTTGGGTTTCCATAGAAAATAACATATCCACCGCTTCCTCCGGTAACTTAACTTCTAACTCCAGTCTTGTCATCGATGTTATCAACTCATTCTGAGTTGTTAACATTGACAGGTTCTCTCTACCCTTTCTACTTACCGCATAAGCTACTACATTTTCTTTTCCCGGATGATATAAAATATCACAGTCATAATCTTTTATTAACTCTAACCACCTTCTCTGTCTCACGTTCAACTCCTTCCGTGTGAAGATATATTTCAGACTTTTGTGGTCCGTGTATATCTCACACTTCTCACCATATAGATAATGCCTCCATATCTTCAAGGCAAAAACTACTGCTGCAAATTCCAGATCATGAGTAGGATAGGCCTTCTCATAATCCTTTAATTGACGTGACGCATACATAATGACTTTGCCATGCTGCATGAGCAGGCAACCCAGTCCTTTATGCGAAGTATCGCTATATACTATAAAGTTCCCTGCGTTGGAAGAATGCATATTTTGATTTGATGTTTAAAGTAAATGATCATGATTATATGTAAAGTCCTTAAAGGAACATATGTACAAGGACTTAGTAATAGATCAAATTTGTTAGGTTGATCTCAGCTTTTAAATGTTCATCATTCTATAAACAAATGTATAGATAGGCTTCGACAGGAATCGCAGTCTATCAAGCTGATCAACAGATTGCAGAAGCCAAAGCAAGATCGTAGAGCTTAGAAGATCGTAGTGTATTTGCCTTGAAGGACCTCTTCAGAAATTGTAGAGTGGTCCAGACATTTGCCAGAGCTAACTCAGAGATCGTATTGTGCTCTCAGAAACGTAGAGTCTGAAAGACGAGAAAGTGATGATTGTAGTGTGAAAAGATCGTAATGTGCAAATCCTTGCGAGAAATCATAGTGATTCTCTTAAGAACAAGCACAAATATGACAAGACACCACGATATGGGTCGTAGAGTGTCATCTGCCTTGTGTCAGAAGCATCAAACCCCACCTTTTATTCGAAGACGAGTTCCAACAAATGTGGAATGGGTTTTGAACGTTGAAGCACTCACCAGTCCCAACGATACAAAAGATATCCTCAGTATTGATCAAAAGGAATGTATTCAAGAAGCTAAGAAAAGGACCATTAGGCAGAGGAAAATACCTTTTCAGGTATTAGGTGAGAAAGTAGTCTGATATGTCAGTGGGTTAGACTGAAATTCAGAAGATGTGCAGAAACGTCTCCATAAAAGTTCAGAAATGTCAAACGCATTTAATGCTTCATCAAAAGGTTTCAACGGATAGATTTCAAGATCACATATATACAGAACACAGACATATGAGACAATGTAGCAAGCATTGAACAAAAACGCACAAGAACACTCAACGCTCAACTCTACGATCTGAGAAAAAGAGGAAGCTTGCTCAGCTACTCAGTTCTTTCGAATAAGTGCTTAACTGCAACTGAGTAGCCTCAATAACAATTCAACAACTATCATTCAACTGAAGTAAGAGTCCCAAGTCAGAAGGACTTGAAGAGTTCTAAGTGAACTGTGAAGAGCCAAATCTGCTGGACTTGAAGAGTTCAAGAGTGAACTAAGAAGTGCCTAGACTGCTGGTATAGAAGGAATCTGTGAGATTCAGAAAGTGTAAAAAGACATCCTTAGTGGATTTCCTACTCGAGGAGTAGAAGAGTGGACTAAGAGCTTTAAGTCTCCGAACCACTTAAAAAAAACTTTGTCTATTTATTACTGCTATAACTGCTATAACTGCTATAACTACCTTACTCATTTTAATTAACTTTCTAAAAGGGATTTTCAAAGAAACCATAATTCCGTTTTGCTTAAGACCTTTATCTAAACAGTCTTTAAACACAGAAAAGTTTTTAATAACTATTCAACCCCCGCCCCCTTCTAGATAACTATTGTGCCTCCGGGAACTAACAATTGGTATCAAAGCAGGTTCTATAATATAGCCTACAAAGCTTGAGTAGATCCAATGGCACACTTACCAAGCGAGTCAAATACTAGAGGAGGCAGCAAGCCACCTATATGCAACAAAGATAAATTTGCTAACTGGAAGGTTAGGATGCAAGCCTACATGGATTTAATAGATGAAGATCTATTTGAAACTGTTCAAAATGGGCCCTATGCTCCTACAAAGCTTGCACCAACTACAGATGACTCAAACAGAGTACAGATCAAGGTCAAAGGAGAATGGACAGAGAACGAGAAGTGAGCTGTCCAGCTTGACAAAAAGGCCAAGAACATCTTATTTCAATCATTAGTAGATGATCTGTTTGAAAACGTAGTCAACTGCAAAATAGCAAAGGAGGTTTGGGAAGCACTCCTCATTATGCATGAAGGAACAAAAGAAGTCAGAGAAAACAAACAATCTCTCTTGACTCAACAATATGAGATGTTTACTCACGTTCAAGGAGAGAACGTCACTGCCACATACGAGAGATTCAATATTCTGCTCAACTCTCTACGAGCCTATGGAAAGATCTATCCAAACAAAGATCTGATCATAAAGTTCATGAGAGCCTTACCAAGCAAGTGGGATGCCAAAACCACTGCTATTAGAGAATCAAAGAATCTATATGAAATGACTGTTCAACAGTTATATGGCAACCTCCTCACATACAAACTGAAGCTGACACAACGAGCAGAAACGCTGTCTGAAGGGAGAAAGAAGGATAAAGGTGTTGCTCTCAAAGTGACTGAAAAAACACCCCTAAAGTCAACACTAAAGTTGATTCTGACTACGATGAAGATGATGATGAGGACTTTGCAATGCTGGTTAAAAGACTAAGAAGATTTATGCGACAAGGCAAAACCAGCAAGCCAAAGAAAGCTAGCAACTACAACAGCCAGGAGCAAATGAATGACCTATGCTACAACTGCAAGAAACCTGGTCACTTCATTGCCAACTGCAACAAAACTCTCAAAGAAGAACTCAAGAAGAAATCACATGCAAAGAAGGAATACAGAGGCAACAAAAGGCCAGTAAAGAAAGACAAAGGCCTTGTAGCTGGAGGATCGTGGAGTGACTTTGATAATGACTCAACTCTAGAATCTAGAGACGATGAAGATCCTCAAATGGCAAATCTCTACCTGATGGCCAAAAATGCAAGTGACAAACAGAACTCCAACATACGTGAAGTAAGTATCAGTGAGGTATTTGACTTCAACTCTCCTGATGTAGATATTGATGACCTTAGAACTGCATTACATGACATAACATCTGATCTGCACCAATACATGAAGTGGTTTAGGGTCCTATCTAAAGACTATTCACTTCTTCAAAAGGAGAAAGAAAAAGTTCAAGAGGAACTGTAAATAGCCCTTCTCAGTACTAATTCTCTCTCTAAGTTTGAAGCTAAGAATAAGCTCTTGAGACAAGCAAATGAGCTAAGTGCACAGAGAGAGTCTAGTCTAACCTCCAAGATTGAGGACCTAGAAAAGACAATCTCTACATGGAATAAATCCTCTTCATCCATGGACTCCTTAATCTCTAACCAGAGAAGTGTCTCTGATAGAACAGGGTTAGGCTTTGGGGAATCTACCTCAGAGTTATGTGTGGAAAAAGTAAAGGAAATTAGCACTGATAATGCCTTAGGTTTCAGTAGACGCATTATATTTGTGAAATCCTCACAAAAGAATGAGTCTATCAAACCCTGCCTGACTGATTCAATTCATATTCCCAAGAGTAAGGGATCTAATGCTGGTCTAGGTTTCAGAAAAGAGAAGAATGATCTAACTACTACTCATTAACCTCGAAAGATCGTAGAGTCCAATAAAATCAACTCTACGAACCAACCAGGAAGATACAGAGAAGTAAGATATACTCCTCACAATTAATGAAATAAGAGAACACATGGAAAAGGGAATATCAGCCTAGCAGGAGGATAACCAATAACCCACAAAAGTCCAAATGGAGGAAGAACTTTCACACACATACTAACATGCATCATATCAAATGTTTTGTATGCTACAGAGTTGGCCACAAGGCTGCAAATTATAATTATAATTCCATGCATGTGAGACCCAAAATAAATCAGATTTGGTTCCCCAAGGGTAATAACATAGTATGTAAGACCCCAACTTATTATTAATGAAATTTAATTTTCTCTATTTATTATTTTGAAATAGTAAGGGTTGATTTGATTAATGTGGATAGTTATGGGTAAAATACGCAAATTTTTCAAAATAAGCAAGTGGTTATAAAATATTCATTGTTGTCGGGGAATATTCATTTGGTCGTGGAATATTCTTCATTGTTGGGAATATTCGCATGCACGACGCAGCGTAATATTTTTGTGGGCCCCATAACAAAAAGCGATTGGATGAAGAAAACGACAAATATAAGTTGTTTAAAATAACTGCCAGTAGTTATTCTACCAATTAATCGTTAAAATACTCGGTGGTTAAAACACAAGTAGACACCAGTATTGCACCAATTATTGATTCTTACATAAGAAGGCACTACTCAATAATGGTTACGATAATTATTATTCAAAGATTTTATTTTATTGATTTAATAATTGTTGCATTGATATTTTATATTGCTTTTGTTTCAATAATTGTCATTACACGTATTTTTCATTATCGAAGCAATAATTCATATTATCTCGAATAATATTATTAGATAACATTATTGGAAATGTCTAGAAAGTTACATCTAATGAGAGGTTTGGTCACCTAATTCATGGCGCCGAGAAGGAGAAATTCTTATTGGAAAGCCCCCTCTTTCTTGGGAGGCGCATTGTTGTCAATATTGTGATTCGTAATATTATTTGTGAATAATTAATTATTGATTCATATGATGAGGAAAATATTGATTTTATGTGGATATAGATGGAGAAAATTTTAATGTGACAATTGTTGAAAATTAATATTGTATCTTTTTCTGATAAAATAATTCATTTAAATATATTATTTTAATAATATAATAATGGTGATATTTTTACAACGAATGTGGGATATATGAGTATACGAGGATGAAGAGTATTTTTGTTGCAATAAATGTTTAAAACATGTTAAACATGTCGGTGGACCCCATTTATTGACTGAAATTTGATTATAATTTATAAAATCGCCTTGGTTTGTGGATTTTGGTCAATTTTTGTTTGGAATTTGGAAAAACTTTCTTCTGCAACGTTGTAGAGAATTGGATTTCCTATAAAAACTCACGAGATTCAAATTTTCTGACAAAAGGACTATTTATTATGAATTATTGAAGTTCTAAAGCTCCAAAATAATTAATTTTTGAAGTTTTAAATATTTTTTTTACAAAAATCATTTTTTGCACGTGTGAGGCATGTGTTCAATTGCTGAATTTCAGATTCAAAGGTGTGCGTGAAGAATATATATATATATATATTAATATTTTAATAAATTTTCTACTATGGTGTTCTAAGCATTTTCCTATAAATAGTGTGCTTAGGTTAGAATTGAAAATCACACCAGAAACTGAAGTTTTTTCTCTCTATATTATTGAGCGTATTCTTGTGAGTATTTTGAGTATATTTTGAGTATTTCTATACGGGGAAAGTTCAAGTTATAGCCTATATCCGGTGTTCAAATTTAGAAAGTCTTGATCTTTCGAGGTAAGGGATATTTTTTTCTTAATGATATTATTTCTTCAATATCATTATCTTTGAAATATTGATCCAAGTTTTTATCAAATTTGGAACTTTTTGGTGTCTGAGTTACTATTCATATATATTAATTATTCATTATTATTCACGAATACGACACTATTCATCAAAAAATGAAAATTTTCCTTTTCGTCCCAAAATATCTATTGTGGATACTAGCTTTGATTGTATCCATGTTTTGATCATTCTTAAATTTTACACCACTATGATTATTTTTGAGGTATTTTTGGACATGGATAAAATAAAGTACGAATCCTTATCCTTAATCCTTGTCATTTTGTTTCATTGGATTCGTTTCTTTAAAAATATTTTTCATCATCCTCAGTCTTAAATGATGATATATTTAATATCTTTTGGCTGTAGTGCAAAGATGAATGATTTATGATAAATATCTTTGGCCCGTAGAAAAAAAAGATGAGCAGTGTTTAGATGAACATGACCAATCGATGAATATCTTTGGCCAGTAGTGCAAAGATGAATATTTGATTCGAGTATATATATTGATTGATATTACGGGGATAAAAGATAGGCGATGAACTTTTAAATTCATACATAGAAGATAGTAGTTTGCATTCTCTACTTAACTCTTCTAATGAATTATTATTTCCGCTGCGAATATTGATTTAAAAACTTGTTGTCTATTATATATTCTATTAGATTTTTCCCTATTGAAGACTAACGATAATTTGTTATACATTATCTTAGTCATAATATTCTTTACTGGGCTAGTTGAGCTCACCCTTTTCTTTGTTGTTCCATTTTTCTTCTCAAGAGGTGAGAATGTAGCGAGTACTAGTCGGGGTATGGAATGAAGGTTCTAGAGAGAGTTGTTTAGTAGTCCTCACCATTTTTGTAAAATAATGTATCAATAATTATGATGGGGATTTATTTGCGTGTTGATATTGTCTTTATGGCAATATCTTGTATTTAAACTCACAGTTTATATGTTGTAATAATAAAGTTGTAGTTGTTTCTGTACCATGTATTGACAACTCAGAATGAGTGATGTATACCTATTTTGGGGATGTCACATAGTAGGTGTGACAACCCAGAAAATCGGATTGTCCAAAATTTAAGTTTTAAGAATTAGTTATTAATAAAATAAATTTTTATTAATACTATTTTGTGCTATATGTTTATTAATTGTTCTATAACCTAGAATGATTATTAATCGGGAGGATTCTAGTTACGAGCTAGACTGAACGAGTAAGAATTTTCAAGATGAAAATAAAATTTTTCCAGGAACAAAATATTTCCGGGGAAAAAGACGAAATAGGCACTATTCACCCAACGAAACCCTAAGGGTTAGGGTTTGAATAACCTAAGCCGTTTTGAGAGTTCGGTATGATAAAATGACATTCCGTCAAAAGATTTGACGATAATATATCGTGAAATGTTAAGTAAGCCGATAAAAGTTTTTCTCAAAAACGTGTAGAAATCGGATAAAATAAAAATGACGAAAAGTATTGTTATGTACTTTTCACTCGTTTAGCTACGTTAGGGTAAAACGAGAAGGAAAACACTTAATGTCGAAAAGTGTTTTTCAGTTTTTCGGAAATTCGAAGAATACATAATTGTTAATCGGTAAAAGAAAAGGCAAAATATCCAAAAATATTTGGATTCCGAGAATCGCAGTTTTTAAAACTGTCAGACGAAACCCAAAAGACGGAAACACGAAGCTTCCAAAGGAAGCTACCTAAGGAGGTGGGGCGGCCACTTGGCCACCAAGTAAACTTGGTGGCTAAGTTTGGAATAGTAAGGAGGTTAGGGGATGAAAAGACCAAAATGCCCCTAGCCTTGATTTTCTATAAATAGGAAGCTCATTTCATTTTTTGGGATTTTGAAAAATCCTACAACCTTGAGAGAGAGAGAGAGAGAGTTCGGATGGGGGAAGAGAGGAAAATAAAGAGGAAAAGCTTGCCCGAGTGCATGCTTTGTCCGACGGAACGAGATTAAAGAAGAACGGTAATCCGAACCCTAGTTCTTCTAATTTTTCTTTAAGTTTATTTTGTTCAAAAGCATAATTTATTGAATATCAGTAGTATATGAAGTTAAGAATGAATTCATATGGTTGAAATCATGAGAAAATGAAGAAATAAGAATTAGAAATTTAGTTTATAAATTTCTTAAGGAAGTGTAAGATTCATAAGGATTTTGAGCGATCCAAATGAATCTTATGAATGAGTAGGTCAAATAAGTAAGGAATGATGTTCTATAACATCAAATTCCAAGGAAAAATAAAATCATAATCCAAAATATTGATTAAAAATGAAGAACACGCAAAGAACGTAAAGAACGTTGTTGATGGACAAATTTAAAACCATCGTAGGATAATTGTTATTAATGGGCAAGTTTAAAACCATCGCGTATAAGTTAGTTGCTTATTGCTTGGTTAGGAACGTTAGAAATGTTCATGAAGAACGGATTAAAACTGAGCTATAACAAAGTTATGGAGAAATTTTTGTAAAAGAAGAATGAGAATTCAAAAGTTAGTAAATGAAATCGAGCGTATAGGGTTTCATAAGAATGTAAGAGAACGTAAAAAACGTGAGTCGTGGACTCAAGAATGAGCGAGTTCCGAGTTCGAATGACAGAATTACGGACGAATGAACGAAGAATGTTAATAATGTAAAATGAACGAAGGGCGAAGATTAAGCCAATTGAATGACATGTTAATGGATTCAGAATGAAGTTATATCTGAGGGTAATCGAAGTACAAAAGATAAGGGAGAGAATGTCTTTGGAACATCCTCGTTCCGAGTTATAACAAAGAAGTTACGAGATTTCGAAATCAGCATCTCAAGCTTGTAAAAGACTTAGAAAAGTTTTCTAGGTTTCATGCTCGGCGCCGCAGCACGAGTTATGCCTTGGGGTCTGGCACCATAGCGCGAGCTCGGGACATTAGCTACTGCTAAGTGGTGCCGCAGCATGAAAGAAAGGGAAGGGCATGGCACCGCAGCGCCAGTACAGGGCAATACCCAGAAACGAGATTTTAACTGCTCAATTTCTCGGGGGATGTGCAAAAAAGAAATATGAATATGTAATTCAACTAATTTATCACTTAATGAAGTGTATTAAATCTTTGATGAAGGTTGAACAAAAAGATTAAACGAGATTAAAAGACGAAACATGTAGACGCGGATTATGGAACTAATATCCGGGAATCGTTGTCACAATGAAACGAATGTGAGGAATTGCTAATTGTGATTCCTTAAACATTTATTAACTAGGGTAATTAATGACATTTCGATGTTATGTCATGGTCATGAGAGATGAATGTAAAGCGTATAGACGCTATGAACGCATTGTTGTTGCAATGAACGTTCGGTCTTAGCATACAACAAATTGTATGGCTTCGACGTTAAGAAAGAAACCAAAACCTTGGGTAAGGGTTGAATAAGGGATTAAGGGATGAACAGCATAAACGTGGAATGCATAAACAATCCTCTTGAATAGTATTCACGTCGAGCGAACGTTCTAAGTATACATTGGTTGTATAACTTGGACGTTGTAAGTAAGATATGAATTATTAAGAAAGCCGTAGTGAACAGTAATAAGATTAATGAAAGCCGAATGTAAGTCGGATGAGAATGTTTGAATGAGATGTAAGCGTTGATCACTTTAACCGACGTGAAGGTTGAGTGTACGCGGATATTAAATGGGTAAAAACCTACACTCCGTGTATGGTTTGACCGTAAAATAATGAAGTCCAATGATTAAACCTGTGATCAATGAAGAAGCTAAATTAAGGACAAGTACATATAACGTAAAAGAAGCTGAGTTAATGTTCATAACTTGGATAACGTTCCGAGTTGAATGAATCAGACATTGTAAGATAAGAATAAGGTAGTGTAATATGCTTAATGCTATAAATGCGTAGAATGAATATTGAATGATCGTTCTGAGTATACCAAAGACTGTATGACTTGGACGATAAAGAATAACTCTTGAGGTATGGCATTTAGTTGCTAAAAAGCCATAAGGAATAAGAATTTGACTTAACAAACATTATAGTTTAATAGTTCGGGTAAGTTAAGATGAATTTAGGTTCTAGTACAATCGTAACCTTTGATGGTTGACATATGGGAGCTGGGCTAAACAATTCCTTCAGAGAGCCAAGGTATATACAAAACTGGCAACCGATCTAACTCATTGTTATTGGCAGTGTAGACGAGACGGGAACTTGTTTGTTGGTTGTTTGTGGGAAACCACTCAGAGTACCATATGGACTACTAGCAGAGACACGATATGTGTTGAGTCCTAGGAGAGTTATAAGAAGAAGATATGAATGTAAATTATCAAAGATGATGAACATATTAAGTAAGACATCTCCGTATGTCATGAAGCCGTTAACCAGTAAAGGATGTTGGTCGCGTAAACTTAGTTTGTAAGAACGTGAACCCAAAGAAGTAAAGTAAAGTAAACCAATGCGTAAGTCAAGTTTATGACTAATTGGTATATGTGTTATTTCATTATGTGCTACATAGGAATTGGAATGAGCAGTTCAGCGTAAACTATAAGCTGTAGCTATGCGTAAGGCAAGTTTCCTAACTTCATCATATTTTAAATGAATGCTAGTTTCTAAACTTCTCAGATGTTGAACTTGAGAAGTTTTGTCTATGTGAAAATGTGTGATATTTGTACAAGGTGTTAGAATATATGAGGCCTTGTGCCACAATGTGAACACTTCGGTGTTTCTATGATATGAACTGTTCTGTGATTGAACTGTTCAATATGAGCATGTTCTGTTTATACATGAACCGTTATTGTTAAGGCTTTGCTATTGATTCTAGATAGACAGAATGTGTATGAAAGAGAGTAGAGAATGAAAGTATTTCAAAGGAATGTAACTAATGTTTTAAAATGATAGGAATCAAGAATATTCCTATTATTCAAGCTGCTTCATAACCTTTGTTCGGTTATTGAAGTCTTACAGGAATGTTTAAATTCTTGAAGTTGTTTGTTCAACTGCTATGACTTACTGAGCAATTGAATGCTCACACTTGCTTTAAATAAAAACATTTTTAGCGAACGATGATAGAAAGAACTTAAGGATCCCGAAAAGATTAAGTTGATCGGTATCCAGAAGAAGTGCCATTCATTAGATGAATGAGCGTGAAGATCAAGCGAAGACTTGTAATATAGAATGATAGAATTAAACTATAGAATAGTTTAATGAATGATTATGTATCCTTGGTGGCGGATAAAAATCACTTGTACAAGATGTAATGAATAATGTAATTATCATTATTTGGAATGAAAGAGGTTTTAAGGTTTTAGAACCTGGGATTTGAGGATGTATGTTGTTATATTTAGCTATATAATGATGTATGTTTGGAAGAAGATGGGATCGTGACGTACAAAATCCGGATGTGAAAAAAGACCGAATTTCGGGGCGTTACAGGTTGGTATCAAAGCTGATAGGTTATAAATCCTAGGTATGAGTACGTAAGACTATAATCTTAGAGAGAATGGTAAGAAGATCACCACGTGATCATAGTAAATCGTAGTAACAGGCGAGCTGTTAAACGATGAATGATTTATAGCTAATGCTATGAATGAATGGTAGTACGAAGTAGTACGGGAAGAAAAACTCAGATTGAGTTCTAAAGGACAATATACGAATTAAAGAAAATTTGTATTAAGTAAAGAGAAAGTTAGAAGTTGTAAGATTTCAATTGAGGACTTATGTGATAGCTGAGTTGTATAAATCTTTGTATGGGCAGAGGTTTATGCTTTGGTGTAACAGCCACTCAGTTTATTACATTGATAATCATTGAAATTGGTTGCGCTATCAAGATGTATATGACGAGAAGGTGAATCTTTTCTCATGTATATACTTGATAGGTAAAGAATGGTAAGGTAGATGCGAGTTCTTGAAACCTATACTTATGGTAAGTTCGTGACTCATAATTATATGGTATGTTTTTGAACTTCTCAGCGAATGGACGCCTATGGTCTGTCTAGGATAGTTCTTAAACTCAATTTATTGTGGAAAGTTCCTGAACTCATAATGTGTGGTAAGTTGATGGACTGTACTAAGGTATAGGAATGTTTAGACTAAAATGAGTTATTTTCAGTAGACTCAGCATTGAAGGTGCTAGAGAAGATTAAGTATTGTCACAAGTAAGACAATAAAGGAAGATGGAGGATAAGATATTCCAAGTCATCTAGCTATGCTAGATTTCAAGTTTCTTGAATTGCGTCTTTGAAGTGCGCATTTTGAAAATGAAAGAATTGGTTCAATTTTTGGAACCAATGGATTTTAAAAGAACTATTCTTGATATGTCTATGCTAGTTGATTCGACTAGACAAAAATTGATTTAAAATATCAAAATGAATTTTATATCATCAGTGCATTTGATGCAAAGATGGTAAAAGGATGGAGTTATTAATGCAACTGAACCTAGTGTTGGAAGTGATTTTAGGATCATCAACCCGCTATGGTATGATTTATAATGACGAAATCATAAACTGACGAAGTCCTCGACGTACTGTGAAAAGTGCGGTATCATGACTCACTGTTATTCCTTCTTCGAGCCAAGGTATATACAAAACTGGCAACCGATCTAACTCACTGTTATTGGCAGTGTAGACGAGACGGGAACTTGTTTGTTGGATGTTTGTGGGAAACCACTCAGAGTACCATATGGACTACTAGCAGAGACACGATATGTGTTGAGTCCTAGGAGAGTTATAAGAAGAAGATACGAATGTAAATCATCAAAGATGATGAACGTATTAAGTAAGACATCTCCGTATGTCATGAAGCCATTAACCAGGAAAGGATGTTGGTCGCGTAAACTTAGTTTATAAGAACGTGAACCCAAAGAAGTAAAGTAAAGTAAACCAATGCATAAGTTAAGTTTATGACTAATTGGTATATGTGTTATTTCCTTATGTGCTACATAGGAATTGAAATGAGCAGTTCAACGTAAACTATAAGTTGTAGCTGTGCGTAAGGCAAGTTTCCTAACTTCATTCATATTTTAAATGAATGCTAGTTTCTAAACTTCTCATATGTTGAACTTGAGAAGTTCTGTCTATGTGCAAATGTGTGATAGTTGTACAAGGTGTTAGAATATATGAGGCCTTGTGCCACAATGTGCACACTTTGGTCTTTCTATGCTATGAACTGTTCTATGATTGAACTGTTCAATATGAGCATGTTTTGTTTATACATGAACCATTATTGTTAAGTCTGTGCTATTGATTCTAGCCAGACAAAATGTGTATGAAAGAGAGTAGAGAATGAAAGTATTTCAAAAGGAATGTAACTAATGTTTTAAAATGATAGGAATCGAGATTATTCCTATTATTCAAGCTGCTTCATAACCTTTGTTTGGTTATTGAAGTCTTACAGGAATGTTTAAATTCTTGAAGTTGTTTGTTCAACTGCTATGACTTGCTGAGCAATTGAATGCTCATACTTGCTTTAAATAAAAACATTTTCAGCGAACGATGTTAGAAAGAACTTAAGGATCCCGGAAAGATTAAGCTGATCGGTATCCAGAAGAAGTGTCATTCATTAGATGAATGAGCGTGAAGATCAAGCGAAGACTTATAATATAGAATGATAGAATTAAACTATAGAATAGTTTAATGAATGATTATGTATCCTTGGTGGCGGATAAAAGTCACTTATACAAGATGTAATGAATAATGTAATTATCATTATTTGGAATGAAAGAGGTTTTAAGGTTTTAGAACCTGGGATTTGAGGATGCATGTTGTTATATTTAGCTATATAATGATGTATGTTTAGAAGAAGATGAGATCGTGACGTACGGAATCCGGATGTGAAAATAGACTAGATTTTGGGGCGTTACAGTAGGACCCATGCAAGTATGGGTACCAAAATGAAGGTTTAATGTTACCTCAGGAAAGGAGCTCCATGAACACAACCTGGTATCTGGACAGTGGATGGTCAAGACACATGACTGAAAACAAAGCCCTTTTGTCTAACTACATAGAGAAGGAGGGTCCCTCGGTCATTTTTGGAGACAACAGCTCGGGCAAAACAAGAGGATATGGGTCAACTGGAAATGGTGCAGTATCGTTCAGTAGAGTGGCTTATGTGGAAGGACTACAGCACAATCTTCTACGCATTAGACAACTCTGCGACAAGAGTCATCAAGTAACATTCCTCAACAATCAATGTCAAGTCCGAGACCTGAAGACATATGCAGTAAAGCTAACCGGAACATGAGAAGGAAATGTCTACATAGTAAATCTTGGACAACTAAGCTCAGACGAGACAATATGCTTTCTGGCTAAAGCATCTAAAGAAATGAGCTGGCTATGGCATAGAAGATTATCTCATCTCAACTTCAAAAGCATGTCCAAATTAGCTTCAAAAGATCTAGTTGCAGGCCTACCAAAGTTCAACTTCGTTAAAGAAAGGCCTTGGAATGCCTGTCAACTTGGGAAGCAGACTAGAAGCACATTCAACAGCAAAACTGCCAATTCAATTGACAAACCTCTGCAGTTGCTACACATGGATCTTTTTGGACCAATTCCAACGACGAGCCTTGGAGGAAAGAGATACTCTCTAGTCGTAGTCGATGACTACGCCAGATTCACATGGGTGTTCTTTCTAACCTCAAAGGATGAAACAAGTTCCCAGCTTATCAAGATGTTCAAGCAGGTGATGAACAAGAAAGGAGAGAAAATCAAGGCTATAAGGAGTGATTATGGTAGAGAATTCGACTTCTCAAAAATAGACCAGTTCTGCACAAACAATGGCATTAATCACAACTTCTCAGCTCCACGAACTCCTCAACAAAATGGGGTTGCTGAGAGGAAGAACAAGACATTAATAGAGGCTGGAAGGACTCTACTAGCAGCAGCCCATCTACCCGAGTACTTACGGGCGTAGCGGTCAACACTGCATGTTATACTCATAATGATCACTCATACACTCTACGATTAAGAAGACTCCTTATGAACTGTGGAAAGGAAGAAAACCAAATGTCAGCTACTTTCATGTTTTCGGTTGTGCATGCTACATTCTAAATAATGGAAAGCAATACTTGACAAAGTTTCAACCAAAATCAGACGAAGGAATCTTTCTTGGATATGCCACAGACAGTAAGGCCTACAGAGTGTTCAACAATAAGACACTGAGTGTTGAAGTCTCGATTCACATCATCTTTGATGAAATAAACCTAGACAAAACAATGCCTCAAGACACTACAACTAACAGTTCAGACACTACGAAATAGGTCGTCGAGCTCAATACTACGGTCATAGTACCAGACAGTGAAATCATTGAGTAAGGAAATGAGATCGTAGAGAGGCCTATGCCAGACAACGAGCCTCCACATCAAGAAGAAAAAATAAATCTTTAAGATCTAAGACAAGAAGGCATAAGAACTGATGTCCCAACAGGAAGTAGATGGGCAAGGGATCACACTCAAGATCTAATCCTTGGAGATCCGAGTGCAAGGGTCAAAACAAGAGCTGCTACCCAAAATGAATGCTTTTATCTAAGCTTCATATCACAAATGGAACCGAAGAAGATAGAGGATGCTGTGGAAGACTCCAGCTGGATAGAGCCCATGCAAGAAGAACTTAATCAGTTCGAAAGAATCAAAATATGGAGATTGGTTCCAAGACCAAAGAATCATCCTGTTATTGGAACCAAGTGGGTATTCAGAAATAAGATGGATAAAGATGGAGTCATCACCAGGAATAAGGCAAGACTAGTGGCCAATGGCTACTCTTAAGAAGAAGGCATTGACTATGATGAGACATTTCCAGCTGTTGCCAGACTAGAAGCCATTAGAATATTCATGGCCTTTGCTGCTCATATGAAGTTCAAAGTCTTCCAGATGGATGTCAAAAGTGCATTCTTGAATGGTGAAATTCAAGAAGAAATCTATGTAGAGCAACCTCCAGGTTTCATCAATCCATCTCTTTCTAATTATGTCTTTTGATTAGACAAAGCCTTTTATTGTCTCAAACAAGCAACTAGAGCGTGGTATGAAACACTTACTAACTTTCATATTGAAAATGGATTCACTAGAGGTAGAGTAGATACCACACTATTTCTTAGAAAGCATAAAGATAAGGTTCTGTTAGTTCAAATTTATGTTGATGATATCATCTTTGGTTCTACTGATGAAAAGTTATGCAAGAGATTCTCTAAGCTTATGCAGAGAAAGTTTGAAATGAGCATGATGGGTTAGCTGAACTTCTTCCTTGGTCTGCAACTAAAGCAGACAGATGAAGGAATTTTCATAAACCAAGCCAAGTACATTAAAGACTTACTTAAGAAGTATGGCATGTAATCAGCCTCTCCCATGAAAACCCCAATTGCTCCTACAACCAAGCTTGACAAAGATGAAAAAGGTAAAAGTATTGATATAACTTAATACAGAGGTATGATAGGCTCTCTTTTATATCTTACTGCCAGTAGACCAGATATAATGTTTGCAACATGCATCTGTGCTAGATTTCAGGCTAATCCTAAAGAATCACATCTAACTGCTGTAAAGAGGATTTTTAGGTATCTCAAGGGTACACCTCACTTGGGACTTTGGTATCCCAAAGAGTCCTTATTTGAACTAACAGGATAAAAAGATGCTGATTTTGTAGGCTGCAAAATAGATAGAAAGAGTACTAGTGGCACCTGTCAATTGCTAGGTAATAGACTTGTGTCCTGGTTTAGCAAGAAGCAAAATTCAGTATCTACTTCAACCTGCAGGAAAATTTGAATACATTCTTCTTTGGAAGATTCTTTGTTCTCGATTTTATGGATGAAAAATCAACTAGCAGATTATGGGTTTGAATTTAAATCCATACCTATCCACTGTGATAAAAAAAAGAGCAATTGCTATAACTCGTAATCCTGTCATGCATTCTAGGACTAAGCATATAGAAATAAGGTATCACTTCATTAGGGATCATGTGCAAAATGGAACTATATCTTTACAATATATCCCTACAAAAAATCAACATGCTGATGTCTTTACAAAGCCTCTAGATGAATCCAGATTTAACAAGTTAATAAGTGAGCTAGGCATGCTTAACTTACAACCATAAAAAATATGCTCTAGTATGTGCTAACCATAGAGGTTTAAAGGCTATGTTCGAAATCATAAACATGATCAAAGGAAGTCCACAATCGTAGAACCAAAGTGTTACAAAATGACAACGATTGTGGTGCAGACTCAACGATAGCAGAGCTACATCAACAAAACCAAAGGAGCAACCTATGATGATCAAGCATAAAACAAAGCAATCTCTTTGATAAGTACCTTAGGGACAAATCTAACCCTTGATTCAATCAATGAAGTTGGCCCTTCGTGAGCTACCTTAAACTAAGAAGAATGCTAAAAAGTTCATCACAAGGACTTGATCAGACTCTATGATTGCTAGTCAGACTTAACGATCGCAGTTCAGACTCTACATGTACAGCTCAGACACGACGACTGCTATACAGGCTCAATGATGGTAGAATGGACTTGATGATTCCAAGGACCATCTTAACGATCATAGTCCTACTGAAGAATACATTAGCTAAGAAGGAGTTAAGGGCAATTCAGTACAATCCTTTTCTGTTAAATTCGTAGAGCCAAACAAAATCCGACACCTGTCCCACTAAGCAAAATGGAGAGAGGGAAGTTACAAGTACAAACTAAAATCGTCTTTTTGAAATCTGAAGTTCAAAAGATCATCTCTCTCCCTTCCTCTCTCAAGCAGAAACCCTAAATCAGTAGAAAGCTCAATCAGTCTCACTTCCTGCAAGAAAATCAATGGCAGCTTCCAGTGTTATCTCCAGCTTCAGACTCTACTTTGACGAGTTCAAAATAGCTGAACCCAAATTTCATAAGACTCTGTCACTACTAAAGAAAGCGGGTCTCGAAGAAGCTTTGGGTATAGACACATTAATCTACCCAAAGTTAGTAAAAGAATTCTACAACAATGGTGTATTTGAAAACAACACCATCTCTCTGCGAAAAAGTCATGAATGTGGAAATCAGACTAAAAGCTTAGGACATCAATCTAGCCATGGGTCTCAAACCTAAAGGGTATACGTCCATAGATGTCATAGACTTCTATAAGGGACTCAAAAAGATGCACCATAAGAAATCTCCCTCTATCAAAGGATAAAAAAAGAAGGAGTTTCCATAGAGGTATAAATTTCTAGCTGATATTGTTGAAAAATGCATATGTTGCAAAAGATCTGGTCATGACTCCGTGAATGAGGTACAACTCAAACTCATGACTGCCATATGTTATGGAATACAACTTAACTATGGGGCTCTATTGCTTGAATGGATTGGGAAGTGGTTAATCAGCTCAAAGAAGACAAAGAGCTCTCAAAAGATGCTCTATAGGCGATTTATAAGCATCATCTTACAGGCTGCTCTGGGTGACTTAATTGAGGATGATGAAGGAGAAGCTATTAATCCAAACCGTCGAATGACCTAGCAACTGTTTAAGAATTGGAAAAGGAATCTATAAGACACCAACTTTTATGAATAAAATGAATTTTCTATAATTATCATTTTGAATATTATGAAATGAATTTGATATAATGTTATAGTCAGGTAATATTTAAAAATTTTGCAAAGTACGCAAGTTATTATATAATATTCGATTGGTCGGGGAATATTAAAGACGATGGCACAATCATTGGTGGACCCCACAATGTAATTATTATCGAATTGAGAAAACGACAAAAATATTTTTATGAAAATAACGACGGAAGTTTTACCGTTGATACTGTTGAACTACTCGGTAGTAAAAGTACAGTAATACGCGTGGTTGCATAGTAACACACGGTATTGATTATTAATGCTTATGTGAGAAGTCACTCAATTTGATTCAATTATTATCAATATTTTATATGTTATTAAATCAATAATTGAGATGACGAAGTTGTTAATATTATTATTTGCATTATTAACGATGTCTAGAAGTTCTGCCAAGGAGAGGTTTGGGTCACCTAATTACGCGCCAATAGGGAGAAATCCTTATTCGAAAGCCCCATCTTTCCTGGGAACGACCTGGTCGATTAATAGTGTGAATAATAATAATGATGATGAAGTTTTGTTTTATTCGTATTATTAACGTAATAAAATAGAAAAACTTTTTATATAAAATAGAATACTTTTATAAAGTTATTCGTTTTATTAGGCTAATAGTAAAATCTTTTTATATAAAAATGTAATACTTTTATAAAGTTATTTATTTTATTAGACAATAATTAGAATATATTATATTATGCATAGTGTTTGTATAGTGCATGCATAGTGTTTGCATAGTAAAATCTTTTATAATGTTATTCATTTTATTAGATTATAAATAGAATATATTATATTTTATTTAAAAGATTTTGCTTTAAATATGGACCATCCGATTAAAGTAAATAAATCTGGACCGTTCATGAATTAGTTACTATGCATTCCATTCTTCTATAAATAGAAACTCATTCCTTCATTATTTCTTACGAATTTACTGAAACTCTAGAGAGAAATAAGAAAGTATTCTGCTACTTCACTACTCTGATATCAAGTTTCTTTTACGGTAAGGGATATTATTTGTTGTACTCGTAAGGGGTATTATTTCTTTTGTATTAATGAAGAGAACTTCTGTTATTCCATCTTTATTATTCTGTTAGAATAACCTGTATATGCGGGCTACCCTATACTTGGTGAAATTCTTCTGTATTTCATTCGTTATTATTCTGTTGGAACATCTTGTCTGTGCGTTTTACGCCGAACCAGGTTCCGTCTTTATTATTCCGTTGGAATATCCTGTCTGTGCCTTACGCCGAACCTGGTTCCGTCTTTATTATTCTATTGGGACATCCTGTTGGTGTGAATTTCACCTGACCTGGTTCCGTTATTTAGTATTCTGTTGGAATAACCTGTCTATGCGAAGTACCGCATGAATGGTGATTTCTGTTGTTATTCCATTCCTTATTATTCTGTTGGAACATCCTGTCGGTGCGAATTTCGCCTGACTTTGTTCCGTTATTTATTATTCTGTTGGAATAACCTGTCTATGCGAAGTACCGCATGCATGGTGATTTCTTTTGTTATTCCATTCTTTATTATACTCAGTTGGTTAAAGTTTTGACTTCTATACTCCATGAAATTAGTGGAATATCTTGATATATTTGAAGCTTCATCCAAAGATCTTTTAATGGAAATATTCTTCTGAGCATTCTTGAATTTTACTTTACAAAGAAGTATCATGTTGACAATTTGGACGTTATTAGTTCCTAAATAAATTAATTCTTGAACTTGTTTTATTGAATTCTTATATCATTGTCATCATCCTCATGTTTATATTTTTGAAAGTCATCTCGTATTCTGTAGTGAATAGATGGACTTGGTATGATTATGACTGAGGATTATTCGGTTGTAATCATGACCGTAATGTTACAAATGATGTGGTAAAAGTCCTCATTGGCCCGTAGTGCATTGATCGACAGTTGTTGGCATGATCATGACCATTGATGAATACACGAATATCCTTGGCCCGTAGTGCATGGATAATTTGTGGTCGTGACCCTAATGAATATCCTTGGCCGTAGTGCAGGGATGATGTGGATTATTTATTGTCGAGTCTCGCCGATAAAAGTGATGAAAACCTTTTTAAATCATAAAAGACAGTAGATATTATTCTCTATTTGACTCTTTTAATGGATTGCATGTTCCGCTGCAGTTAAACTTGATGTCAATTATATTTTATCAGTTTAACACTGTTGAGGGATAATGATAATTTATTTTGCATTATCTTAGTCATAATATTTCTTACTGGGCTAGTTGAGCTCACCCTTTCTTTCATTGTTCTCTTCAGGAAATGAGAACATAGCCGGGACTAGTCGGGCAACGGAGTAATGGTCCGTGATGGTGTCTTAGTAGTCCTCACTATTATTTTAAATAGTGTGATAATAAATGTAATGAGGACTAAATTGAGTGTGGATGTTGTCTAGATGACAATATTTGTATTAAAACTCAGCATATATTTTGTCGTATTTTATATGACTGTTGTATAATCAAGTTGTATTTGAATTTAGTATCATGTATTTGGCGACTCAAGATGGGTGATGTATACCTATTTTGGGGGCATCACAGAATCCAGCTGAAAATGTGTGAATGATGTCTGAATCCAGCGGAAGAACTGGTGAAATAAAGGAATCAGTAATGCCAGAAAATATGTCAGTTGTCAGAGAAACTGAAGAAGAAGAAGAAGAAGAAGCTAACAAAGGAGAATCCACTGCTTTGGTCAGAAAAAGCAAAGGCAAAAGAAAGCTAAAAGCCAAATCTATAGAAGAACCTAAGGGATCC